>OZ024825.1:65874526-66133379 GCA_964016985.1 Anodontia alba | reverse complement strand
TGGGCGGGTCAATATATTATGGTATAATATTTTGACCCCCCACCCCCATCCTACCCCTCAAAAAGTCAAATAGGCCGTCATATTATTAAAATGCTATTTTATTTAGGTTTTCATGTTAAAATGAACCATTTTACATTATTCCTAGCAATCTATTACTGCTGCCTGGTCAAAGCCTCGGGCGGGTCTATATATTATGGTATAATATTTTGACCCCACCCTTCCTACCCCTTAAAAAGAAACTGGTCATCATTTTATTAAAATGCTTTTTTGTAGGTTTACATATTAAAAGAAATCAATTTACATTATTTAAAGGAATCATTTATGATTGCCTGTCCAAATCCAGGGGCGGGTCAATATATTATGGTGTTGTAATATTTTACACTCCCCGCCCAGCCCACCCATATCAAAAAGTCAAAAGGGATGTCATTCCATGAAAAGGCATTTTTCAATTCTTCATGATAAAATGAAAAAAAATCACATTATTTACGGGGATGATTATTTTTGCCTGATCAAATCCAGGGATGGGTCAAAATATTATGGTAAAATATTTTGACCCCCTCCCTCTCCTACCCCTCAAGGTCAAACAGGACATCATCTTACTTAAATGTTTTTTAGTTAGGTTTTCATCTTAAAATGAATCATTTTGCATTATTTCTAGCAATCTATAATGATTGCCAGGGGCGGGTCAGTATATTATGGTATAATATTTTGACCCCCCTACCCCCCACCTCACTCCAACACTCTCTCAAAAAATAAGTGGGCGGATTACTGTCAGAACATCATTTTTTATGCGTTTTAAATAAATGAATCCATTCTATATGTGGCTTATCATTCCTTAAGAAAGATAGTCGCGTGGGTCAATATATAATATGGGGCGGGTCAAAATATTACAGCAATTTTCTGACCCGCGGGTCAAAATATTACATTGGTCAAAATATTATCTGACACCTGTACTAAAGCGTCAAATACTTCTCCTCGTATGAACTATCCAGGAACATAGTGCCTAAAGCAAAATGGGATCTTAGAGTGTGCGATGGACATATATAGATCTGTGTTTAATGTCTGTTTGGGGAGACATCAAGTAATATCTTTAACTATGAGAAACATGCATACTTCTAGAATATGTGGACAGCGAAAGACTAGTAAGTCACGAGAAAAGTTACAGTAAAATACCTATGTGTACATGTCTAAGCTATTGCTCTATTTAACGCGTTGTTTTGGACAAAACTGTATTTCTATTTCTCCTTGAAAACATACGTTGTGAGTACTCATTAGAAGGCATTTAGGAAGTGTTTCTCTCAGGTGTCTAAAACATATGTGTTTCTTGGAGGATTTAGAAAAATGAAGATGTTTGTCTTGACATTCCTCTTAGGTAGATCTATGTATGTCAAGGTATTTATCTAATATGGAAAACACGGAGTAATTTGGCTATTCGGTGCATCAAGACATATTTATGCAGTTGCTTAAGTTTCAGAACAAACAGAAATAATCAATTTTAAAATCTGCGAAATTCTCAAAATTCGCCTGATTAGATAAACCTCTATGTACACAGTATATATATATATAGAGAGAGTTAATCATTATATATGGAGAGTTAATCATTAACAGTGCAAATGATTTGCTAACCTGAGGCCTTTCGCCTTTCGCCTTCTTCAGAGGTTTTCTATTAAAATCTAAAAAATGTAAAATTTACAAATAAAAGTTACATTAGTCGAAATAGTTGGAAAACAGATTATGCCCTTTTCGGGCCCATTTTATCTCGCCCGTTGCGACTTGATAAGTGAGCGTGTTTGAATATGTGTGAAATATTGCGTGATAAACACAACGTGCAAAAAGTAAAAAGCTTATCTTTCCTGTCAACATATCACTGTGTCCGTATACGCAAATGTATACAATGCGTCATAAACCTTACACTTTCGGGCCCATTTTATCTAGCCCGTTGCGACTTGATAAGTGAGCGTGTTTGAATATGTGTGAAATATTGCGTGATAAACACAACGTGCAAAAAGTAAAAAAGCTTATCTTTCCTGTCAACATCACTGTGTTCGTATACGCAAATGTATACAATGCGCCATAAACCTTACACCGAAAGGGGTATACGCCAAAATGAGTGTGTCTCACCAATACTTGTGGTAAATGGGCCCAACTTACGCTGTGATTCCGAAAAATCACATGAACAAATCCACATAAGCTGTCGCATGCCCTGACTAAGGAACGATGATTCCCTCTACTGGTCTTCCTTGTTGATACCATATGGCCATAGTGTGTTTAGACGTCTGATCCAATAGCTCTTTCGAGCTTTCGTGGTTCGAGCTTTCTCAGTCCACTCCGGGTTATGATCTAAGCAACAAAGCGCGGCGTGGTTGAGGAAATCATGTTCTGGTGAACAGAAGTGTTCTGCGACAGGGGACCTCTCGAACCGCTTATGTTTCCTATCATCCCGGTGCCCGTTCATCCGTTGGCTCACATGATCAACGGTTTTACCAACATATTGTTTTCCACACGGTGCATGTTATAAGGTAGACGACATTGGTCGTCTCACAACTAGTGTTGCACCTGAGATTGGCTTCGCGATCTGTGAGGGGGTTATCATTTTGCAGGTTTTGCATCTTGCTTTGCCGCACTGTCATGTCTCCCCAAGTGGTTCATCATCACTCATGTCTGATTTGAGCTTGGGAAGTACAAGAAGATCCCGCAGACTCTAAGGTCTTCTGTAGGCCATGGTCGGTCTTTCTGTAAAGATCTTGCTCAAAGTGCTAGAGGACTCAATGATAGGCCAGTGTTTGTTGTTATACCCCTTCTCCCAACACACACACACACACACACACACACACACACACACACACACACACACACACACACACACACACACACACACACATATATATATATATATATATATATATATATACATATATATATATATATATATATATATATATATATATATATATATATATATATATATATATATATATATATAACAACGACTCGGAATGGGTTACATTAGAATTTTAGATTTACTAAGTGAGAAAAGCATCACATTCCATTTCACATGCCGGACGAATAAAATCTTTTTTTTTTTTTTTTTTTTTTTTTTCTATATGTTTCAGTTGTCCAGCGAATGAGTTCCTCCGACCAGCAACAGGATTGAAATTGACGGCAACACCGAACCTAGCAGTAGGCGAGCCATACATATATAGAACTGGTCAGATAGAGGCTGCTAAATACGAGCCTTATGACTTCAAAGACTCAACAGATCTAGTTCACATTGCATGTGAAGCCGAATTCTGTCGAAAGGCTGATGCAGCTAACTGTAACGACGTAAGCACAAATTCTACATATGAGCCAAGGCACAGCATTTCCTACGAGCGCTTGCTGTTCAGAATTTTCTCTGTCCGTTTGAAGACACTTTTGGTTTCTTTGTTAACCACAGAGTGCCCAACAAAAACTGGTCAGACTGCGCGGTTACTGATCCGAATCTTTGCTGGGCGCACATGAAACTTCGTAGAATTTGCTGTAGACCGGCTCATATAATTTTGAGCCACCCTCCTCCCACCCCCTCCCCCTCTTCCAGAAGAAGAAAGACCCTCTTAGTCATCCTCAGTGTTACGGGTGAGACGCATAGCGTTAAGGCTTCAGTGTAGGATACGAAATACACTGCACGTGGTATACCCTGGATGTTTTTATGCGTATCTAGCCTAGGTCCAGGTCAGTCTGCGCATGCACATATATTGATTGTGGGTCTATGTCGTTTACAATTTTGTAACTGAATATTATAATTGTAGGTATTTGTAGAGACTTTATAATAGAATATTATATTTGTAGAATACATAATTGTAGATGAGTTGGTCGAACAAGGTAAACCCTGATCAGACTTCTTGGGTGCACTGAGGTTGGATATCCATAGGTAAGGGTCTTTTTTTTTCTCGGAGAGGCTTCTTATTTTTATTTTTGGTCAGTAACTTTACGTTTGTGAAGTACACCTCACCGCTATAAAATCTAATGTGATTGAGTTCGCATCTGTGAGAAGCTTGTTGGACATGTAAGAATGATGTAAAACTTGCCCTCAGTGGACCTCTAATGTAGTGTTATTTTCTTTTTATTTGATAACGATAACCGGCTTTTGTCTAGACTATGCTAACTATTTTGTCTGTTTCTTATACTCTGGGGAACTAAAATCTTTAATCAAAGAAATTAGTCAATACTATAGACCTTTGACCGGCTATAGATCCCCTCTCCCCACCCACCAAGGGGGAATTTTGTACACTATGATTTTCCAAAACTACATTAATTAAGAAAAAAAAAATGGCACGTGATAGCCCTCTGACAATGGCGGTGTTTGCGTGTAACAGACATGTAACCAACGTTACCCTCAAACAATAAAATACTTAGAGTAAATACAAAAGTATCAATATTCTTACTTATTAGCATTCTGCTAGCTACCAGTAGATGTGGTTTTATGTAGACAGGCGTCTTAATATGTTGAACTGTCCACGGCCTGTGATATACCTGTTACAAACGTTATTAAAAGTCATAAAACACATACAGTATGAAATAAAGGCACTGCCTTTGATGCAAACACGCTCAGCCGACTGTTTTTTGTGATTTGTCTATGTCAAAGATTTTACAGCGGTTTGTTTACAAAGAGTTGGCCTTACTCACCGAGGTCAAACAAGGTCACGTTACATGTTCGGTAATTCTTTTATTTGCATTTAGCTCACCTGTCTCATTGTAACAAGGTGAGCTTTTGTGATCGCATTTTGTTCGTCGTCCGTCGTGCGTCCCTCCGTCCGTCTTTAAATAATTTCTTCAAAGGACATATGCTCCTAAACAACTGGTTGGATTTTGACCAAACTTCATAGAAATGATCCTTGGTTGGTCTTCATTCAGAGTTCTTCAAATGGTTTCCATCCATTGCACATCCAGATCGCAGGAACTAAAACTAGATTTTTAACTGAAAAAATCTTCTTGTCTGAAACCAGAAAGCCTTGGTCTTTGTAATTTGGTATGTAGCTTCATCTAGTGGACCTCTACCAAAGCGGTTCAAATTACAGCCCTGGGGACAAAAACAAAATGGCCCTGCGCCGGGGGCCACTTGTTTAACATACACCCATATAGGGAAAAACTTTAAAAATCTTCTTGTCTGAAAGCAGAATGCCCAGACCTTTGATATTAGATGCATAGCGTCACCTAGTGGTCGTCTATCAAGATTGTTCGTTATTGTCCTGGGGCCAAAAATGGCCACGCCCCGGGGTCGGCATGTTTTACATAGACTTATCTAAAACAAGAAGGCCCGGGCCTTTGATGTTTGGTACATAGCTTCACCTAAAGTACCTCCGCCAAGATTGTTCAAATTATAGCCATGGGGCAAAAAATGGCCCCACCCGGGTGCCAACATGTTCTGCATAGACACTTATAAGGAAAAAAAAAAAATAAAAATCTTCTTGTCTGAAAGTGCAAGGCCTTTGATACTTGGTATGTAGCATTGCCTGGAGGTCGTCTGACAAGACTTTTCAAATTATGCCCCTGGGTGAAAAGAAGCCCGGCCCAGAGCGGGTAGGGGTAAGGTCACTTGTTTTCCGTAGAGCAAAAAGCCATCGGCAGTGATTAGGCCTAGGGCTATAAAACTATTAAGGAAGATGGACCTGTAGAGTGGATGGCGTTTAAGTCAAAGGTCAAGGTCACCGTGACCTTTAGTACCAGAAAAAGCTTACAATTCTGCAATGCTTATGGTTAGGACCCTCAAACTTAGTAGAGATGTTAGTCCTCACCAGTAGATGATTTTGAGTCACCAGGACCATTAATACTAAAAAGTTTGGTACTGCTTTAGGGCTAGGACCATCATGACACTGAGGGCAAAGGTCATGGTCAAGGTCACCATGACCTTTAGTACTAAAAACCTCGGGAGTGCTTAAGGCTAGAATCCTTGAATTTGAGATGGGATGTTGGTCTTGACCAGTAGATGACCCTAATGGTAAAGGTCAAGGTCATAGTGACGTCTAGTACAAAATAAGCTTATAACTCGGCAATTCTTGGGGCTAAGACCCTCAAACGTAGTAAGGATGTGTGTGTGTGTGTGTTTTTTTTCTGACCAGAAGATGACCCTGAGGGCAAAGGTCATGGTCAAGGTCACCATGACCTTTAGAACCGCATCTCTGTTAGCAATGCTATGTATAACATGATTCAGGTGAGCGATATAGGGCCATAATGGCCCTCTAGTTTTAATTCGGTCGAACTTATTATTAATTATTCAAAAGCAACTTTAAACCTGTTTATCAATAGTTATTTACCATTTTAGCTTATTATTTACTGGTCTGCTTTCCATGATGCCAAATTGAAGATGGCGAACGAAATTAACGAAGTTTGCTACGTCATACGATATTTGGGCGACTAACTGTGTTATTGAAGCCTCTCTACAGTAATGCAATTACTTTGTGTGTTTACTATAAAGTAAATAAAATAACTCAGGAACTGACACAATAAGAACCACATCAAGCCCCCAACACCAAATGCAAAGACAGACAAATTCAGTTTAGCAGAATGAATCAAAATGAACAGGTGGCAAGCAGTGTAGGCAACTCTTTCCCAAAAAGGCGGCAACTCTATTACCCAAACCTAATTGAATATATATTAAACTTACGACTTTTATTTTACGCTACAGTAGCTGGTGTTGTGCCGTGTGGCGGCCGTAAAAAATCTCTCCGTACATCTTCATAGTGCAGGTTATATCTAATTTTCTTTGAGATCATTGAGCCCATCCTGGTTTTTTTTGAAAATTGAATACTGCTTAAGCCGACGCTAGGGGGTAGGGAAGCCTTGCAAACTACTATGTTGCATATGAAGAGACTCAATCAAACCGAGTATCCGATTTTTGTGATTTTGTGTGTTCTTTGTTATCAAACGCAATCCGTTTTGACTTTTATTTTACATAACTGTTAAAAGAGTTTCCTGATACAAAGTTTCGGACGATTTTGACCAGTCAGTGACTAGAAGTTTAATCTAATGCTGTTTTACAATAGATGAACAGTATATGTCCTCTTTTATACATCAAGAAATAGAAACAAATCAGCTTGACTAAGCAAATGACATAAGGAAATATAGTAACTTTAAAACAGCCTATACTTCTCTTTTGAAAAGTATCGTTGTTTCAAACTTTTTAACATTTTTTTGCTGTGGTTGCCCTTAGAACAATGTATTTAACTATTATGGTTGGTTTAATGCATTTGATGCTTTGTATATAAAGGTAAAGGGAAATCAGCTCTAAACTCCTGTTTAAAAACAAAGATAATAAATTATTTCTCAGATATATTTATAGTTTGGTGAATGAAGTGAAAGGAAACTCTTACCAATCTTCTGCTGATATATCCGATTGATATTTTTGTTCTTTAAAATAGTAAAATAACTCTATAACAACTACAGAAATATCCCTACATGATAGACATCTTCATTGCTTACGTTCTATGCACAGAGCTGATATTCTAAAATTTAAATCCATCTAGACTGCCGGAAATATTGCACACTTAATACTGTTACACACCTTATATGTCAGTTTTTGTACTGTGATATCAGAATACTGTTTCGTATAGACAGTGTTTGCAGGAAAATATTTTCAGAAGTACAGCTCCACTAATAAAAATACTGTATACTTCCCAAAAATCAACTCAAAAGCATGAACAAAGTAAAAAAAAAAAAAAAAAAAACTGAGGGCACAAACTATTTAAGGAGATCTATTTCATTATTTGAGTTTACATAAAAATGCAGTGGTAATCACGAAGATAATGACATCGTACATATACGAGGGTCCTGCAAAAAGTTCTGTCACTAATAGGCTTCCTTGGTTTTATCCCAGGTATATTTTACAATGCTTCACTGCACTTGAATGGTGTGTTGAATAGCCAACGATACCCGTTTATTTCGTTCAAGTTGCTTTCCAACTGACCGAGTTATTTCAAATTGAAATAGATGCAGTCATATACACTGACTAATTTACTTGTTACAATAAGAAACGACCAAGCAAAGGATGGTCAGGAATCCACCTTTTACATGACAACGCCTCCTCCCATAAGTGTGAGGTTGTTAAGTCTTTTTTGGCTTTTGAAAAGGTGAAAGTTTTAAACCATCCACCTTATTCACCTGACCTGAGTCCCTGTGACTTCTTTCTATTTCCAGGGCTTGAGAAAATGCTTTCTGGAAATAAGTATACGTCTAGAAGTTCTCTTGGCAGCGCTGTTTATCAGTGTCTCCAACAGATACCAAAAGAAGACTATTTATCTGCTTTTCGCAAATGGGTAAAAAGGTTACAAAAATGTATTTCAGTAAAGGGGAAATACTTTGAAGGTTTGTAATAAAAATATGTTTGATAAAACGTAGCACTGAAGTAATCCGAACCCAGTGACAAAACTTTTTGCAGGACCCTGATATCAACACTGCACTGCTATTTTAAGTCATTGCTAAGATGCAGCCAAATACACAGCATGCACACTCTGGCAGTCAATTCTTTGTTGCCACTGTGCATAAAATAAAACGTGTTATACTGGCTAGAAGACAGTTTGCTTCAAACTATGAAAGACCATGTGGGTCACTCATATATGATATATTTTGATGACATACAACGAAATAAATGTTTACTACTTTTTATCATCTATGTAGTGATAAGAAAACCATTATAGATATAACATTATACAAAAGTCGTTATAAATTTTATTAGTGATATAAGTAATAAAAATGACTCACAACAACATTAAGCTTAACGATTTCTATTCGCTTTGTTACGTCTTAATGGACCTCCAAAATGTGTACTTGATCAATACGGTGAAAGTATAAAATAATTGATAGGATTGCTTGTTTCTCTTAGCCTTGTGTGCCTTACGGCAGAGTCTGAATTAAATAAAGCTGCCAAGAAACTATAATGAGATATAAAAAACCTTCTTCGGTCCCTACTCCTGCTATACCATTTATTACTATATTCTGATGCCAAGATACGACCAACACTAATTTCCATTGCAATTTTAGACATGATAATAAATTAGTACCTGCTGATGGTCAATGATACTGTGAAGGTTAAAAGTTTACTACTAAAATAAAATGCCATTACCAGATATTATCGTTCACCTAACATGTCTGGTAACCTATGAAACACAACTGTAACTGCTATTCTTAATCATACTCCTTGCATATCTCCACTTAGACTATTATAACTTCGGTTGTGCTTCTAAAGACAGACTCTACTAAAATAAGACAAAGCAATGAATTTTCATTACTACTATTAGTCCCGTGTTCTTAAAGACTATTTTACTTCTATCCAGATACTGTTCAGTCTTCAAATTTACATATTTGAGACATACTCTGGTGCTAAGAATACAACTTTTGCTGCTCAGAATGCATATTTTGACACTAAGAATAGCTTTTCTACGTCCTTTTATAGAGTTAATTTCAAAGTCATCAGAAAATATATGTAATGATGACTATAGCTAATTATATGCAACAATATTGATCTGATTTTTGTTCACGAGTTTTAACACCAGTAGTTTATGTTATAATAGAAAAAATGTATAAATGTATTGTATGCATAGATCAGATGAAAATCACGTTGCATACTGTTATATATATATATATATATATATATATATATATATATATATATATATATATATATATATATATATATATATATATATATATATATATATATATATATATATATATAATTTCGTTGTGTTATGTATGTTTTTGTAGTTGCCTAATGTTACACATTTATTATTTTTTCTGTATATTTAAGAAATAAATCAATACTGTTTGTTTTTCGGGGAAACTCATATTACCGTAAGGCAAAGTGTTATATGATTTACTTTATGTTACTAAATATATTTTAGCCGCAGCATGACAAAACTAACACTTATTTGGGCACCTGGTGAAGACTCAGCCTGGTTGTACGCAGAGCCGTATCACTTTTTACAGACTGCATGGGGACAGCTGAGAGCCTTAATTATTCATTGAGCACTTATTGGTGTATTCACTAGCCCATTTGTTTTAATGAAGACTGCATGTAAATACTACTCTGATAATATGTAACAGAAAGACTTTGTGGTAAACTGTATAATGTGCCATGTTTTTAAACAGAACTTAAAGGTCATAAACAAAAATCATACACAAAAGTTAGTGTAGCAATTTGGGTCTTCTAAATATACCAAAAAACTTATTGACTTGATATGCATCGGTTAGCTAGATTGCAGATAAATGAATTACCTACATTACACATCTGATAATGTAACAGAATAGTTATGGCGAAAGTGTCATTTTTATCCTTTTATTCTGAAAAAAAAGAAGTTATTCTAAAACGGAATATTCGTTCAAAAGATAAAAGTATAAGTAAAGACTTTAACCGAGACAAAATAAAAAAACAAAACAAAAAAATCCCCCTTAAAATTAAGACATAAAGGTGTTACATATGTTATCATTAATAAATTATTAAGCAAACTCATATGAGGGTGTGACATAATTCATCTGTAGATGTTTGATTTAGACATAAAGAAAGTATAAGCATTTGCCATACATTTAAACCCTCAAGACAGTACTCAATATTTTACGGTCCTGATTCAGATAGCAACTTTACTGTTATAAGTGTTGGATGTATATAACTGACAAAGAATAGCGCGGCATGAAATCGACAGTTTTGGAAATGCTTACAAAAACTTCTAAATGATACAAAACAGAGGCACTAAACACTGACGCAAAATACTATGCAAAAAACAATGTAGATTTTTTAGGTGTTACCTACGTTACTATGGGCAGAATGATATGGCAGACACAGGTTTTAAAGCGTCTGTGTATTTTGTATTACTAAGATATAATGCTTTAATAAGAATTCACTTTATTTGTACAATTTCTAGGCTGCATTTGATGTAACATAATGTGAAAATGAATTATTTCAGTCTTACATTTCACAGCGGGGCGTCTTTGCTTAACACCCAATACCAATATCTGACGAAGTATAAAAACTAGAGAGATAATGTTTGCAGGTTTGGGAAGGGTATTAAATACCTTATTAAAATTTAAAAAGTCAAGATCACAAGGGCAATGCACAATCCAGGAAAGGAACTATCTGAGCTAAAATACTCATTTCTAAAGGGTACAGTAGAAACTGTAATATGCGTTACGCCTTATAAGTCCATAAAGAACTTTCAAACATCTCATTTTGTAGCCAGTGGACTGTTCTGTAGTTACTTTTGGTCCAATTCGCATGGGTTTTATAATTTTTTTTTTTATGGGTTTTGTATGGAAATGAATGTAACAGGCTGTTACTAGGTAACGCCCCCATCGCCAGATAGTTAACATGCTGTTAAATACTCGCAAGATAATAAGCTTTAAGAAACATATGGTCTAAAACTTCCTCCTAAGGGAGCAGTGTGTGCGTGTGTGTGTGTGGGGGGGGGGGGGTGGTATGCCTTCTACTACAAGATGTCGTAACTAAACCCAGGGCTATTTAAGGGGACTGCATGTACCTGGTTGGTTTTCCGCCATTTTACAAGAGAGACAAATTATATGACGGCCCATTAGGTTCTATATACCATATTGACTGGTCGCATCTGCTCTAACATGAATGAGTACACTTTCAATGGAAGTAACTCTGTCAAACTTGTTTACTCTAAAATGAAAGAGTTTGCTCCAAAAAAGAACTTATCAGAAGGGAACGCACACAGGAACTCACAAAATTGGCGGAACCAAGCGTATTAACCCTCCTCAAGCAATCTGACGGCTTGGCGCGTTCAGATGATTTGTTTCTGTGTGAATCTGTTGCATGTTTTTTCTTCTATATATACGCAGCGATGTTCAACTGCCACAGTCAAAAGAAGGAAGAGAGAATTGGAGATTTTGAACGAGCACGAATTCAAGAAACTGGTGAAACGAGGTTCTGATGATCTCATAACATTAGATATTAAAATCACCAAAGGTACAGTAGGCTTACAATTACATCAAACTGGCAGCAACAGAGAAAATCTACCTACAGAATTTCATTTCTCAGATTGGATAAAATTATTCATTGTCTCAATAAAATCATTGATAATGTTTATCTGTAACTTGACGTATTTACTCTAATACAACAGAATTGTTTTGAATGTACCTACCTCGTGCAAATCTCGCATTGCATGATAAGAAAGATAGCGGTCACTTAACTTTTATCACTCTCTGAACAGAATCTGCAGACGACAAATTGACGACGTTCTTCTTATTTTTCCCCAAAATAGGATTTGGCATCTCATGTAAATCGTCTCCTAAGGATAAATTTGAATGATCTGTCCATGCCTGTTTTCTGGGAAAATTAGAAAAATACTTCAAAATGCCGTCTGCTGATTTGTACCCAACATGCAGAGCATAACGATGAGCTGATATATTTTCAGGACAGGCAACTCTGTAAAAATGTTTTATTTTCTTTCTGAAAAGGATTCTCCTTTATAAGGAAAGATTTGATCCAATTTTACAGTATGTCACTTTACAGAAGGTGACTGATGCACAGGTGAGTAAACAGGAAGTCATAAAGATGACCTCTTTGAACATATATGCGACGAGAATCTAGTCCCCTAAGTAATCACTGATATGATCCAACACATAAGCAAAAAACCCTGTTACCTGTGGACATATCTGAACAGATTAGATCCAGATACGGTTGCAAGCCATACAATCTATTCGAAACCTCTGTAATGCATATACATGATAGATTCTCCAGTAGCCAGTAGTTTCAGTAAGCGAAAATCGAAGGTCTTGATCAGAATACGCGGGTCTGAGCTTTTGACGGATGTGAGTATTTGCTGTCTGCGCACGCTTATGTACAATATCCTTTTCTAATCCCTGGCGTTATATAGCTACATAAATATGTGAGGGCCGTCACACGTCTCCTCGTACTTGAGCAGAGTGAACATTATATGTTCGCGTCCTTTGGTATCTGTGAACCGCTTTCAACTATAATGAAACTGAAGTTCAAAAATTGTCTTCAATGAATCAGTCTCGTAGGAAATCCTATGCCCCGGTTCATACTTTTATGTCTACATAATAACATATGTTGCAACTACGCCGAATTGCTTCTCATGAATATTCGCAATAAATGAGTCGTGTCATGCAAAAAGATCCGTTATAACATATGCGAACAACAAAGGTTCAGTCAATCCTATGCATTTGCGCAGTCTCGCAAGAGCCTATGCTGTTCGCTTACGTAAGCTGCAAGTCAAGGTTTAACTTCAGCCTAAGAACTAGACTTGTGGCCTTGCTTAAGGGCTGGGCATGCACACTGTGAGACCTACTCGACAGAAAAACCTTTTTTTTTCTCGCGAGAAACAACAACAACAAAAACAATGCACTTTGACTGAAACACACACGCGCACGCACTCACGTACAAAAAAAAATACAAAAACGTACTGGAGCTATGTACATTTTTAAATTTGAACACGAGTTCAAGAAACTGGTGAAACAAGGTTCTGATGACCTCAAAACATTAGATATTAAAATCAACGTCTCTTGTGTCTATCTTCAGATGCTGATGCCGGCTCTAGCAAAGGCCATTCAATGGCGATCGTGTGGGCTCTCATCGGTGTTTCCTGTGCCATCTTAGTTATCCTAGTTTTAACTATGGTGATGCTGTGTCGTTCAAGAAACCGAAAGCATCTTCGAAATAATTCATACAAAAATCAGGTGGACCAAAGTTCGATTTCGTCCAGTGTGGCTAAAACTCTCTACTGACGTAATAATGTGAACCAAAAATTAATTATTACTTATGTTGCCATCTCTTTGGGTCAGTGCTCCAAGGGAGATCACTTTGATCTTAATGTTTGCCATTGTTCTGAAAGCATTGTATGAAAAGTCATGGACTGGTTCAACGCTATTTTCCATGGACCGCTCAACATTATAATAACCAAGTATTAGCTTTCACAAAAAGTTTGGTCTACGCTCAGCACATTTTGTATGTTAAGCGTAGAGATCAAGCTTTTGTCAGATTGAATTCTTCTAAAGGTAAAAATAGCTACTTACAAACGAAACATTATTTGTTTTTAATTTCAGAATAAGGTATTCTTCTTAAATTCTATTTGTCAAAAATGTCTTATTTCATATGTACTCCCTTATTTGGAAGAGAGATCATCTGACATGACCTAATGTCGAGAACTGGGACGCATATTTTATTTCCAGTTTATTGAAATGGTTAGCTGTAAAACTTGATGGGAATGACTACACGTTTATCGGAGGTAACTCTTTCAAGTTAGTTTTGCTTCACTCTTGAAACGGGATCTATTCCAAAAGAAAAGAATTTGCTCCGAGGGGCAGCAAAGGCTTTCGTTTTAGAAAGACCCTTTTTATAAGAGGATCGATGTGCCTAAAAACAAGCAGGGAGTCATGAATGTTGCCTCTCCTAAAAAGTCTAAAAATTTACCAAGTGTCGAGGGTTCCAATTATGTGTATTTTCCTGTTTACTCTATCTGTGTTAATTAAACTTTTTATTACCTCTTTTTAGCTTTTAATTATTTATTTTGTGGTTAATTACATATTCTGATACCGCACTGACCCTAAAATTCGGGACACCCTACTCCTTACCATGTTTTAAAAATGAAAAAAGTCGATTTTACTTCCTGTTGACGTGTCTTTAAAAAATGCTGGATGAGTGGCAAACAATGTAGATCCTGATCAGACCCTGATCGGACGTCACGGTCTGCACTCTACTGTTTACTTAGTTGCCTGTTGCAATGCTTAAGGTTTTTACGGTACTAATAGACACTTTTTTACAAACTATATATGATAAAATAGATAAAAAATTTGTTACAGTTTTGTTTGCTTTATTTCACACCAGTTCTCATTTAAATTAATCATTTTAGTGCAAAAATGCTGCTACCTGGCTACCTGGGTCAGGCGTACTAACCGTAACATCATTGCGGTCTTGGTTTCACTATTTATTCTCCGTTTTCAAAGCGTTTGCTCCATCGGGAGTAAAGTTTTCATTTCAGAGTAGTCCAGCCAAGGAGGAATAAATAAAATCCGTCACTGATATTCAATAGGGATGGCAAAATCCCAAACCGAGGGTCCAATGTTCAAATGGGAAACGAGGCTTGCCGAGTTTCCCACTGGAGCGGTATACCAGAGGGTTGGCATTTTCCTGTCGTCACTGAAAATCAGTGATCGATTTTTTTCTCACATGTCATCAAGAAACCGTGCCTTCTTCTCTCGTTGCTTACACGGAAATGCCAAAACAAAACTGGAGAAAAAATCAACAAAAAATCAACAAAACCAAATAATTTTGTACCAAAATGTTCCTTTTATTTTAACCAAGTTAATGGATACTCACACTTGATGGTTTTGTTCACTAATTATGAAGATACAAGCATTTGAAAATTAGATTCGGCGGTTTACAACTTAACGCCGCAAACGTAGAAAGCCGACGTCATCCGATAATAATTTGGAACGTCGTGACCTCGTATATAGTAACGTCGCGTGTGAGCTGTCTGGTTTATAGCAACGCTTATGAGCATCGATACGGAATTGCTTTTGCCGCTGATAAGAAAACACCTGGATTTCTCGACCCTATATGCATTGATATGTGAGTGAATCTATCAGGGAAGTAAACAAGTTCATTTTTGCTAGAATAATAGCGTGGTCTCCTTTTGGAAAGGGACAAACCCATTCAGCTGAGTGCCCTCTTTTTGAGATGTTTCGTTCATCTAACATCTGATCAAATAAAACGAAGAAACGAAGTAAATCAAAAGTGAGACATATTGTAAGAGCAAACACCCTGACCGGTATGTTTGTTTACACAGCCTGCAGATGATAATCTTCTCTGTTCAGACTAAAGATTTAATGACATGGAAAACAAGTATCCGGAAGCTGGTTTGCATTTTTGCACACAGGGTATTTTATCTAATCTAGTGTACGCCTTACGGATATACAGTCGAGGATATGTGCGCTCTACGGTGATAGAGTTGAGTATGTGTAGACTGTACGCTAAAATAGGAGTACGGTCTACGGTTATACAGTTGTGTGTACACAGTTGTGCTTAAACAGTAAGGTGTACGGTCTACGGTGATACAGTTGTGTGTACACAATTGAGCTTATACAGTCAGGTATACGGTCTACGGTTATACAGTTGTGTGTACACAATTGTGCTTATACAGTCACGTGTACGCTCTACGGTGATACAGTTGTGTGTACACAGTTTGCTTATACAGTCAGGTGTATGGTCTGCGGTGATAGTTATGTGTGCACAGTTGTGCTTATACAGTCAGGCGTACTGTCTACGGTGATACCGTTGTATGTGCACAGTTGTGCTTATACAGTTAGGTATACGGTCTACGGTGATAGTTATGTGTACACAATTGTACTTATACAGTCAGGTGTACGGTCTACAGTGATACAGTTGTGTGTACACAGTTGTGCTTATACAGTCAGGTGTACAGTCTACGGTGATATAGTTGTATATACACAGTTGTGCTTATACAGCCAGGTGTACGGTCTACGGTGATACAGTTGTGTGTATACAGTTGTGCTTATACAGTCTGGTGTACGGTCTACGGTGATACAGTTCTGTATACACAGTTGTGCTTATAACGTCAGGTATACGGTCTAAGGCGATACAGTTGTATGTACACAGTTGTGCTTATACAGTCAGGTGTACGGTCTACGGTGATACAGTTGTGTGTACACAGTTGTGCTTAAACAGTCAGGTGTATGGTCTACGGTGATACAGTTGTGTGTATATTGTTGTACTTATACAGTAAGGTGTACGGTTTACGGTGATACAGTTGTGTGTAACTGTCTCTACACAGTTGTGCTTATACAGTCAGGTGTACGATCTATCATGACAAGTTCTTCTCTTAGAAAAAAAGTGGCAAAAAAATTCATGTTCAACTGATAATTCAACCAGATGTTATATGGCTACTGCTGTCAGCTCTCTTACACTAATGAGTCTGTTCACAACAGGTGGTAACCCCAGATTTACCTGGGAGACTACTTTTCTCTGATAACACTGGTTCCCTACACTGTAATATATAGTCTTAAAATCTTTTTCAACTTAGAAAACCGTTTAAAATGTGTAATTTGATTATTTTTTTATGTAGATGTAGATTTAAGAATCAGTTTTGTATTTAAGAATTTTTTGTGTGGGTTTCTAGTTAACTGTCTTATCAGTATTACTTAACTAATTGCATAACAGAGCATCATTTGATTGGCATGTGGGAGTTTTATGGTCTCAGTCATCAGAAAATTATGGAAATGCAATACCGCACTAATCCGACTTTGATATAGTAATAGTCGGGAAGGTGGGGGTGAAATTCTCTAAGAGAAAAACATGACATGTATGGCGATACAGTTGTATGTACACAGTTGTTCTTATACAGTCAGGTGTACGGTCTACGGCGATACAGTTGTGTGTACACAGTTTTGCTTATACAATCAGGTGTACGGTCTACGGTGATACAGTTGTGTGTACACAGTTGTGCTTATACAGTCAGGTGTACTGTCTACGGTGATACACTTGTATGTACACAGTTGTGCTTATACATTCAGGTGTACGGTCTACGGTGATACAGTTGTATGTACACAGTTGTGCTTATACAGTCAGGTGTACGATCTACGGTGATGCAATTGTATGTATACTGTTGCGCTTATACAGTCAGGTGTACGATCTATGGTGATGCAGTTATATGTACACAGTTGTGCTTATACAGTCAGGTGTACAGTCTACGGTGATACATTTGTATGTACACAGTTGCGCTTATACAGTCAGGTATACGATCTATGGTGATGCAGTTGTATGTACACAGTTATGCTTATACAGTCAAGTGTACGGTCTACGGTGATACAGCTGGTTTAAACTGTATTTATTTGACTTTACAGTAGACATATACAATACATGCATTAGACATATATGGTCACAGGATTTGACGGTAATCACAAGTGCTTATTTGAGTCATCTCCTGGGATTAAACAGCATATGTTGCATCATCTATGAAATGGAAGCAGTGTAACACATTTAAAGAAATATGAAAAAGAACAAAAATAAAGAAAGAAATTTCATATGTACTGACATGAAGTAACAATTGAACTGATTAGTAAATTCAACGAATACACAGGTAGATTTAGTATTAATTATGAAACACAAAGCATATTGTTCAGTTCAAATGCTACAGCTGTAAAAAATTTCTAGCGGCAACATGAACATATTTTGGCTGATTCCCAGTTCCCTAAACATAGTCATTTATAGGGACTACAAAAATCTTCTGGATTTCACTATATACTCTTGCACTTTAAGAAATATCTGTTCGTTTTCCTGAAAGGTTAGATTTTGGTTGCCATAGAGAATATCTTTAACCGTATAATTTAAAAGAGAATCCGAGAAATATCTTCTTCGAAAATGAGCGAGCCTAGGACATACAAAGAAAAAGTGATATGCACTTTCAAATCATCCGCACGCACATATGGATATTTTTACGATAGAGGTCGGCGTTTAAGGAGCTACATCCCAGTCTCAGACGTGCATGGAGAATTTGGCCTATGCGTGTACCAGTGTTATAATACCAAGGAGGTAGATCCTTGTTTAATCGTGATTTGAATGCAGCCACTGATGGCGCATCCTTGACTTTGGCGGGGAGATCATTCCATGCACGGATCGTTGCCGGGAAAAAGGAATTTAGAAACAAATTGGAATTAGCGCGATAGTTCTGCAAATGATTTGAATTTCTTAGATTGTAAGAGGTCGTGTCTTGCACTAGTGGTGGAAGGAGATCGTTAAGATATACGGGAGTTAGTCCATGAAGGATTTTGAAGAGAATTATGAGTCTGTGCTTTTTTCTCCTGTTTGGAGAGTCTCCCATCCAAGATCTGTGAGTAGTTTGCTCACGCTACACAGTTTAGTAGCACCGGTTATTATTCGAGCGGCCTCGATATGGATTACGTCAAGTTGCCTTTTGGTCTCTGTAGGACAGTTGTCCCACACCGAATCACAATATTCTAGCAGAGGCAGCACATACGCCATATACATTTTTCAAGTGATTTTCTACTAATTCTGAAGTTAAGAGCTCGGAGGAGGTTTAATCTTGACCAAGCTTTCGAAAATGTTTGTAATGTGATCTGACCAGTTGCAGGAACTAGAAAGCGTAAGTCCTAGGTGCTTGTGACTATTCGTCTCTTGAAGCATTGTTCCATTCATAAAAAGGGGAGGATGAGGTGGTGAGATAATTCTCCTCGAGATGATCATAGAAAGTGTTTTGTTAGCATTAAAATTGACTAACCAATCTTCTGCTCACTGAGAAATAGTTTGCAAATCGGCATTTAAACACCGAGCCGCTGCATTTGGACACTCGACAATGATATAAAGACTAGTATCGTCTGCAAACCACCAAACAGAGCAACCTATATGTTTTACTATGTCATTTATATAGAGAAAAACAAGAAGGGGTCCAAGAATTGATCCTTGGGGAACACCTGCTAAAACTGGAGTCCAATCAGAAGCTTGGCCATTAAGTACAACACGCTGTTGTCGTCCGGAGAGATAACTGGCAAACCACTTAAGAACGTTATCTGAACAGCCTATTCCGGACAGTTTATGCAGGAGACCCTTGTGCCAGACTGTCGAAAGCCTTACTTATATCACAAAAGACGGCGCGAACTTCTTTACCTTTATCAACAGCTTTACAGACTGTGTGGTAAGTATGTAACAATTGATATGTTGTTGAGTCGCCTTGGACAAAGCCCGACTGAAGAGGAGTTAAGAGCTGATAAGAAGTGACATAGTTATACAAGTGCTTATGTACATAACGTTCCATGACTTTGCCTGGCGAGCTCAGGAGAGATATAGGTCGGTAATTACTGGGTAAAGAATTTTCATCTTTTTTATGGATTGGCGAAACCTGTTGGAGAGATCGATTAAAGATAACAGAAAACGGGCGGGCAAGAACTATAGCACCTTCTTTCAGTAAACGGGGACTGATTAAGTCTGAGCCACTTGCCTTGTTGATTTTCAAATTATGAAGACAATCTTTCACATCTTCCTCTGAAATGTTAATAGATTCTAAGCGGTAAGGGACTGGGTCTAAGTTTGGTAAAGGTTTGTTTGCGTCATTAAGGGTTGTCTGTGCCGTAAAAAATCGCATTCAACATGTTTGCTTTTTGAAGATTGTTTTCTGCATATTCCTGATTCATGATCAGCGTAGGTATGCTAGTTGTTGAATTTTAAAATTTGTGTAAAAGCTTTGGGATCACAGTTATGGGAAGAAAGTAAGCGATCAAGTTTATCATAATTTTCTTTTTGGATTTTTTTTATTTCATTTACCACGGTGTAACGAACTGTTTTGTATCTGATCCAAAAACGGATGTCGTTTGTTCTTCTATACTGGCGGAAAGTGCGTTTACGTTTCCTAATCAGTTGTTTTATGCGACATGTTACCCATGGTTAATCGGATAGTTTTACTGTGATGACTTTGTTCGGCATCGCTTTTTCAGCTGCACTAAGTATTTCTGTTGAAATGCATTGAACATTGGAATCGATATCATTATTTGTTTGGAGATGCTCGACAAGGTTAAATTCCGATAATAATCGATGATATTTGTCGTAGTCGACTAACTTGTAGTTCCGATTTTTTCTCTTAAAACTTACGGTTGACGGACGTGTAAATTTTAAGTTAACAACGATTGGGCAATGATATCGTATTTGATCAGGTAAAAAGGGATCGAGTACATGGCTTTGCAAAATGTTTGCTGTATTACGGACAAGACCTAGGTCAATCGTTGATGCGGTGTTCGGTAAAGTGTGTCGATTCTGTAATAAGCTGGCTTAAGTGGAACTCGTTCACTAATTCCGTAATTTTGTTGTCGCTGTTCAGAGCCATATTAAAGTTAAAATCGCCTACAATAATAATGTCTACAATGTTTGTGTTGTAGGCTCGATTAACACTTTCTTTTATAAAGTCCATGTACGCTAAATTGCTGTTTGGTGGTCGGTATATACCTGCCACGAGTACTTTTTTCGATTTGACAAAAAGTTCGAGCCAGACGGCTTCAAGACCGTTTATCTCCAGGTCGTGGCGACGTTTGCAGGTAATAGTTTCACGTACGTACACAAGAACACCACCTCCAAGACGATTGCGTCTGTCGTTTCTGAAAGGTTGCGAAACATTTTCGATTTGGATGGTGATGTCAGAAATGCCCGGTTTTAGCCAAATTTCAGTAAATATAAGCACGTCGTAAGCATCTGCCTCGCTCCTAATTATATCCATTTTCGGTGCGATACTTTGAATGTTGATAGAAAATACTGAGATGATTGGAGAGCATATCCAGTGATGAAGCTGAGATATTGTGATTCGAGTCAGTATTGCTGTCGACAGAGTCTGGGCCGGGATTAACTTCAACATCCCCAGACAGAAGAATGAGAGCAAAAGTCCAAAGTACTAGATCAGTAGCAAATATGAAAGAGATGAGGGAATGCATAAAATATGTGTTACTGGAATATGGGGCCAGTTTGTAAGTACGAGGGTGGTTCGTTCTAATTGTTTTATACATTTCATTGCTACGTTGGAGTGCAAGAATTAAACGGAAATGTGAAAGACTACTAACATCCGGTTTTTGAATATGTAGCGTGAAACCGGGTCTTCTACGAAGTCAAGCACCGCGATCACCCATCTAGGTACTAACCGCGATCTCCGTTGCTTAACTTCGTAAAAAAGCCATTCACTCTACCAGTGTCGCCATAAAAGCCGGCTTCCACAGCGAGGCTGTAGAAGTAATATATATACTATACCGTTACATTTCTCCCCCCCTTTCTCTTGACTTCGGCCCGAAGTCACACACGCCGCACAAGGCAATTCCGAGGGCGGAGCCTATGCAACACACTAAGGACACTGTCTTCCATCCCACCGCTGCCACCAATGTAGCGTGAAACCGGGTCTTCTACGAAGTCAAGCACCGCGGTCACCCATCTAGGTACTAACCGCGATCTCCGTTGCTTAACTTCGTAAAAAAGCCAATCACTCTACCAGTGTCGCCATAAAAGCCGGCTTCCACAGCGAGGCTGTAGAAGTGATATATATACTATACCGTTACAAATACATGAGAATAACATGAGGAAAAACAAAAAGTGAAAATTCTTGTACGTTATTCTCTTCCTAGTCCCCATATGTAAAGAACACGACACCCAGTACGAGCCACCTAGACCGTCTGATTTATAAGGCTTTAACATAATATACTACATAGTAGAAATTGCAGAAAAATCAGCAGGTTCAGATGGCAAGTACGGTGAATCGTATTATAGCCGTATAGCAGGGACATCGAATAACGTTTATGCAAGATATCTACTGATATCCTGTGAGATGGAGAATGTGGAGTTAGAGAATGGGGATCAGCCAAGGAATGGAACAAAACAAAAAAGACAGACAGCGGAGACAAGAACAAATAGGTTAAGAACATAAATACTACATGAAATGACGAAGTAGAACGGGTGTTAGGGTAGAATAGGGTAATTTAACGGGTGTTTGAATGAACATGAATAAGAAAAGGAAATGGAGAGTGATAGGAACACACTGAGCCATGGGGAAGAAAAACAGTCATCCGACTTACTTAGTTAAGGTATATATATTAAGCCTCAGCTTCTGTTTATGTTTAATAAGGCGATAGGGGAACATCGAATTTTTTCTATGGAGAGTCTTTGAGTACTTAAGCAGTGACGACCTAGATCAAATAGCATGGAAATGCATGCCGTATGACGTCTTAACTGATGGTAGAGGTCGTGCAACAGATTTTGTCGCTACATGGCCCTTGTGCTGCTCTCAATTAACCAAATAATTATCATTACCAATAATACAGCATAGATACTTCCACATACAAACCTATGCAAAAGTATAGTGTATATAGAAATATACTTTAAAATAACTGATACATATATTATTTCCACAAGCTGAATACTAATTAGGTATATATAAGTAAATTATAACCCAATATGTTGATAACTAAAATGAATAGTAGCATATATTTGGCAAAGATGCGACTTGTCGCGACCTCGCTCCTTGTGTCAAGATGCATCTCGCTGCAGCGATATTCCACACAAATCTGCCACAAAACCGATTAATTCTATACCAGTCCCTAGTAAGGCATATCTGCATGTTAACCAGACTGACAATCAGATAAAAAAATAAAATAAAAAAAGAAAACGTTCTGCGTTTGTATTGCATTTCTATGCGATACAGATATGCCCGATTCTAAACCGATTCTTGCGACACATAACCATGAACAAATATCGAAACCATATTAAAAAAAAGTTTCAGCCAATTTAGTATCTACTGTCAGTGGCACGTATTTATTACATACATTACGGTGATACAGTTGTGTACACAGTTGTGCTTATACAGTCAGGTGTACGGTCTACGGTGATATATGTACACAGTTGTGCTTATACAGTCAGGTGTACGGTTTACAGTGATACAGTTATGTGTACACAGTTGTGCTTATACAGTTTTCGCTGGGCGTACATATCAGTAGACACATTTCTGACGTTGCGAATTAACTTCTTCCTGCTTTTCTCAGCACACAGGACTGTCACCGTATGAAACCTTAAACAAATCTCGCACGGCATGATAAGTAGGATAGAGGTAATTTAACCTTCACCACTCTTTGTGCAGATTCATTAAACGACGACATTAATAATTTTACTTTAAACAATCTTTCGCATCCTAAGGAGACAATTTGCATGATATGCCCATGTCTTTATTCTGGGGGAAAACAAAAGACGTATTCAAAATATCGTCTGCTGAAAATTTTACCACATATGCAGACCGTTATGGTGAACTGATCGGAAGAGACAAGCCTATAAAATTAGAATTGAGTGTGGGTACACTGTACGCCTATACACTTGAGGGGTTCCCAGTAAATCGTACTCAACTCGTTCTCATTTTGGTCAATTCGTTCTCGTCGATTTGGTCAATTTGTACTCTTTGGTGAATACGTACTCAGTGTTTGGTCAATCCTCGTTTACGCGAATAATTCCACATTTTTGATCCGATTCCTTTGAAACTTGCATAGACTTTTTGTATCATTGTATGAATTAACCCTACCGAAAATAAAGAAAATCCATAGAGCATTATGAGAAAAGGGCCCTTTTAAATTTTGCTTTATATTTTCTCGTTTACGCGATTAAGTCCACAGTTTTCATCCGATTCTTTTGAAACTTGCACAGATTATTGTATTATCATACACATCGATCCTATTAAAAATGAAGAAAATCCGTCGAACATTAGGAAAGATTTTTTTTTCTTTTTCTTTTCTTTCTTTATCCAGTTCTTTTGACTCTTGCTCAGATTGTTTGTATCATCATAGGCATCAATCCTATTGAAAATGAAGAACATCTGCCAAATAGTTTTGAAAAGAGATACTTTTGAAATTTTGAATTTTCCTATTACATATATACATGTAGACAACATAGTCATTTTACAATTTGAGGGTCGTGGGTTCAAATCCCGGTGGAACCAAGAAAAAAACATGTTAATTTTTTATCACATCACTATATCATTTTTATCATTAAAAACTTGACCCCCCACCCCCTCTAAAAAGTTTGAGAAAATCTGATAATACCTTTGGGAAGGAGTTGTTTTCTTTTTTTTTTTTAAATAGTGCTTGTTTTCCCTACATAGGATATAGGATTAATTTAATGATTAGGGTCTTTATAATTATGTTTATTTCGATTCCCGCTGGCGGCAAGTTTTTTCTTGGTAACATGGCCATATAACCTTATGTCATGGCTAGGTTTTAACATTTTTTCCATTACAAATGCATGAGGGCGCAAATTTGACTTTGCTGTAAAAAATCAAATGTCAGTCTTCCACCATTTTTTAACAAACTTGATAGTCCTCGAGTACCCGATGCTATATACCAAGATTCAGCCTCAAAGCCTTCTTGGTTCGAGAGAAGAAGATTTTTAAGTGTTTTTCCCATATATGGAAATGGCTGTCATCCTGTTCACGTGTGCGAAATCATTGAAAAAATTGGCAATACTCTTTCGACAGGAAGCCCCACGTGGAATCTGGTGAACATTGTTCAAGCGGTTTCAGAGAAGAAGACATAAAAATATACATGATTTTATACATGCATATAGGTCAGAGACAAGGGTATATACCGCCCAGGGGACAAAAGTTTGATTGTAACTAAGAAGCTTTACTACATAAATCAAAAATCGTATGTTTCAGCCATTAGTTTTTAATATATTTTGAGAAATGACTTTTCAAAAATTTTCTTCATATTAATGCATGGGGGCGAAAATTTGACCTTGCCGTAAAAAGTCAAAAGTAAACATTCCACCATCATTTGAACAATTTTGGTAGACCTTGAGTCCACAATGATTAAGATTCAGCATCAAAGCTTTCTTGGTTCTGGAGCAGAAGGTTTTTCCATATATGGGCATGGCGGCCATCTTGTTCAATGGCGCGGAGCAATTTGAACAAATTTGCAAAACCCTTTCGACAGAAAGGCCGATGTGAACTCTAGTGAAAATTGCTCAAGCGGTTTCAGAAACGAAGATATTCAAACTTTACACAAGTTTATACACATATATAGCCCAGGGGCAAATGCAGATAACCCCTAGGGGACAATAGTTTGATTGCGGCTAAAACGTTTTAATAATTTTATCATACAGTGTAAGTTCTAGCCATCAGTCTTTCATACATTTTAAGAAAATGACTTCTCAACATTTTCCTATACAAATTCATGGAGACGCAAATTTGACATTGCGGTAAAAAGGTTAAATGTCAACCTTTGAATACACATGGTAGACCTTAAGTCCCCAGTGCTTTGTACCAAGATTCAGCCGTAAAGCTATTATTGTTCTGGAGAAGATTTTAAGTGTTTTACCAATATGGGCATAATTAACGGACCGTGACCATTTATACAAATTTTCATCCCCCCCCACACCCCCGGCGCCCCCTCCCGCTTTAACTGAAGGCTTTACATTTGTTTGAAGAAAATTGGCCCTGGAGTTTCAGAGGAAGTCGTTTCAATGGTGTGGACGTACGACGGACAGACGACGACGGACGGCAAGTAATCACAATAGCTGATCCTGAGCCTTCGGCTCATATGAGTTAAAATGAGGTGTGGGGGTTGGGGGGGCTCCGTGTAGGGTAAATGTATTTTTTTCAGGATTGTTGCTCCGAGTGTAATTAGATATACCTTGTAAAACCTACATGGACTTCCTCTTCCTCTTTGGGTCTGGGAAGGGTTGCGGTTTGTGATTGTGGCACTCCCTGGACTTTTCTCTTACCTTTTTTGCACAAAATCAATCGTTTTAGTGAGATTAAACCCATTAAGATATATCTTATTTGAATAATCAGGACTATCGCACGAATGTGCGATAATCCCTTTTATATTGGGGCAGACGGAGGTTGGGACTGCTAGCCTGGACTTATTGTAATAAGTAATACATCGTCACTCACCTATGGAGTCAAGGAAACGTTGCTTGCAAGTGAAAATAATATTTATTGTCAGGTTGTCCGCCATCGCTACTGTGTCTGCAGACGCTTGCCTGTCGGCAGACGCTTGCAATTACATTCGTCTCCGCCGGATGAGCGTCTGGTTGACACAGACACTGATCAGGAGCATTAGACGCTTGATATGCAAATTTATGGAAATTGAATCTGCGGAACCTGTGCGCAATCGCAGTGACGTAGTTTCCTTTTTTTTCTTCCTGCATTCCGAGAGAAAGGATTCACAAAAAATTGTTTGAAAAATATCTCCGAGAATCGAGCAAATTGAACGTCGTTAGTCATGCCAAATCGCAAGAAACGTTCAACTCCAAGCAGTGGAAAGTCCGCCAGCACGGACGTTCGGCCCAAACGAACCAGAAGTGCGACAGAACGGGTTGAACAGGAGGCGCCGGACGTGGTGCAATTACAACAGTCGGACCGCCCAGACCCCAATCCAGGTCCACGGCCTGCGTCGGGGGATTCAGGTAATGCACTGCAAGGACCCTCACACGCACCCACACAACCCCTTCCAACCACTAGACCTCAGGTGGTTGATTTTGAGAGGATTTTTCAGGAATCTGGTATTCAGAATTTGCCAAACGTGACCCCCTATCAGGCTCCTCCAATTGCACGACCCGACCAGCCTGACACTTCTTCGGTTGACCAAGCCAGTCATCCTTCCTTGGACATGCATGTTGCATCTGACAATTCAGTCAGCTTTAACTTCGACATTGAACCACTTCGCTTTGGTAGTGAAGACTTGTCCTGTCATGTTCCCGAGCAGATCACCCAGAAAATTTGGTCTAACCAATATATTAATATTAACCTTCTCCTAAAAGGTGCAATGGAATTACAAAACCTCTGCGCCGGGGGATTGGTTCATGTAACTAACAAGGGCTACCTGGAATCTAGACCCCTTGAGTTCAGAGCTGATCTGGCCAAGGAGAAGGTACCCAATATCGAGAAATGGACGGACGCCTTTCTCATTTTCACGTCCATCTACCTGAAGAAACACCCAGACAAGGCACAAGAACTGCTTCAGTATATGAATATCATACGTGAGGCTGCTGCCCGGTCCCCTTACTTTGCGAATCTTGCATGGCGTGCATATGATGAACAGTTTCGGGTAAGACAAGCTTCAAATCTTCAGCCATGGGGTAAACTTAACCCAGATCTTTGGCTCAGAGTCATGACTTCTTGCTCCTTCTCTCAGTCCGAAACTTCCTATGTTTCGAAGGCTAATTGTCTGGATTTCAACAACGGTTTTATCGTTTCAACCCCTGTCCCTTCCTTCATGCCTGTTCACACTGTGGCGGAACCAACCACGGTAAAGTGACCTGTTTCAAGCTCCCTACTAACGCTAGTACTGGGGGTACCCAAAACTCCTTCCTATCCAGAGGTTTCAACCCCCACTTTCGTGGCGGAAAAACCTCCAACCGACGTGGTTATAGATAATAAGGGTCAACAAGATGAGTCCATTTCAATGCTGCACAACCAACCAGAATTTTTACTTTCTCTCGCAAAATCTCCCATCAACGTTGAAAACTTAAGAGCTGAACTGAGTGGATATGACCAGGATAAGGCCAATAAAATCGATAATGGTTTCTCTTATGGTTTTCCATTATACTATGCTGGGGAGCGAAGGCCCTCTGAGTCAAAAAATTTGAAATCAGCCAATTTGCTACCTGATGTCGTGCGACAAAAAATTAAAGGCGAAATTGAAGCTGGCAGGGTTGCTGGTCCATTTGACCGCAGACCCCTTCCAAACTTGCGTGTGTCCCCATTAGGTCTGGTACCGAAACAGGAACCAGGTGAATACCGCCTAATACATCACTTGTCGTATCCCAGTGGAGACTCTGTTAATGATTTCATTGACCCTCAACTTTGTTCAGTTCAGTACACTAGCTTCGATGCGGCAATTCATATGATCCAAGATTTAGGTAAGGGCTGTTTGTTGGGAAAATCAGACATTAAATCGGCTTTCAGGCTTTTACCAGTATCTGTTCTCGACTTTGATCATCTTGGTTTCAAGTTTGATGGTAGATTTTATTTTGACATGGCTATGCCTTTTGGTTGCAGTATTGCATGTAAGACATGGGAACTTTTTGCATCATTCCTCGAGTTTAGCGTTGCAAGGCAAGCCACTGTCGGCAGACTCTTACATTATCTCGATGATTTCTTGTTTGGGGGCAAAAAGGGTATCAATCAATGTGCATCCATCATGGCTGTATTCCAGGATAAGATGATGCTCCTGGGTGTCCCTATAGCAGTTGAGAAAACAGAGGGTCCTTCGACCAAGATCTGTTTCTTGGGTCTGGAAATTGACTGAAGAAATGGTGATCCGCATTCCACAGCCTAAAATCACGGAGATCACTGGCAAAATTGAAGAGCTGTTGTCTCGTGCAAAGTGTACTCTCAAACAAATGCAGTCATTGATCGGTTCCTTTAATTTTGCCTGTCGAGCAGTGGTTCCAGGTAGACCATTCTGCAGGCGGCTTATCAATGCCACCTGTGGTTTGACTAAACCACACCACCACTTGAGGATTACAGCGGACATGAAAAAAGACCTTAAGCTATGGCTTCAGTTCTTTACAGGCTTCAACTGTGTCTCAGTCTTTCGCGATAGGTACTGGACTTCTAATGAGGACATTCAGCTCTTCACTTACAGTGCAGGGGGAGTCAGTCTTGGCTTTGGGGCTTTCTTTGCCAGGAAGTGGTCATATGGGGCATGGCCCCTCCCATGGGTGGACCTAGGCATCACCAGGGACATAACTGTGCTCGAGCTTTTCCCACTATTAGTCTCCTTGGTCATCTGGGGTGAGCAACCTTGCAATAAGAAGATACTTTTTAGAGTTGATAACCTTGCAGTGGTGCATATTGTGAACTCAATGACATCAAAATCTGAACGTGTGATGACAATCTTGAGAGAATTCACCCTGCAATGCTTGCGCTTGAATATTGTGGTAAAAGCTGAGCATGTAAGTTCCTCTTCAAATAGTGTGGCTGATGCTCTCAGTCGCTTTCAATTGCAGAGATTCCGGCAGCTCGTTCCCGATGCAGAGCCATTTCCAACGACAGTCCCAGACCATCTTTGGAACATTTTCTCCTAAGCTCAGAGTCATTGCTGGCAGCGAGTCTGTCGGATAACTCGCAGCTAGTATACAGAAATGCACTTTCGGCATTCAACCAGTTCAGGGTTGCATACAATTTACCCAATACCTGGCCTTCACCAGTTGCCCACCTTACTCTATTCATAACATACTGCTTCGACATGGGGTACGCTTCGACAACAATTATAACCTATACGGCTGGATTAAGTTACTATCATAAACTTCATAACCTGGAAGACCCTACAGCTTCATTTGTGGCTAAGAAGCTGTTGGAAGGTTGTAGTAGGAGGAGACATCACCACGATGTGCGTGCCCCGATCACAGACTTCATTTTGCGGAAAGTATGTTCAGTTCTCCCAGATGTCTGTTTCTCTCAATACGAGGCGTTTCTCTTCAGAGCAGCATACCTTCTTGCATACTTCGGTCTTATGCGTGTTAGCGAGATTATTAACACAAGCCCAGCCCAGGCGAGCAGACCCTTGCTGTTAACAGATCGTCTTATTACTGAAAACCCCCAAACACTTGTTATTTCAATTAGGTTGTCTAAAACAATTCAAACTGGCCCCCCAACTTCACTTCGTATACCAGCAGACAGGGATCCATCTTTATGTTGTTTTGTTGCGGTTAAGCAGTACTTGCACTTACGCCCACCAGGGGCTCCATACCTCCTTGTCCACCAGAATGATTCTCCTTTGACATGAAGCCAATTTAACGGGGTGTTAATAAAATCCATTCGCAACTTGGACTTACCGATGCACACTTATACATCACATTCGTTCCGTATTGGCCGGGCTTCTGATTTGGCCTCTAGGGGCATGAGTACTGAGTTAATCCAAAAGCTCGGACGTTGGAAATCACGGGCCGTTGAGAGATACATACGCCTTTAAAGCATATAGGCTCTCCCTGTAACTACTTTTATTTATCACTTACAGATACTTGTATCTGGTTAATAGGGGATTCCTTGCTGTCACACTTGGAGGAAGATGTGACATCCCTGCGCACCTCACCAAACCTAGGACTGGTTGATTCCATTCTTTGGCTGGGAAAAGGTGGTATGCACTGATGTGAACTTTTACCTAAATTTCAGTGTACCATGCTGTTCAATCCACAACCCACCATGATCGTTATCCATGTGGGGGGAAATGACATTGTAGCTATTAAACAAGCACGGCTGATCAAAGACATTAAACGGGACATCAATTATCTGGCCTCAGTTTTCCCTTGTGTCAAAATAGTGTGTTCGGACATCCTACCACCAAAATTTTGGCGTGATATTGAAAATACACCCGACAACTTGGTTAAAATGAATGAGAAAAGGAAACGGATCAACCGAGCTGGTCGTCAGGTAGTGCGTGAACTTATCCATGGCAAAGCAATAATACACGAAATCGATACCATAACGCCTGGTCTCTTCAAACCGGACGGTGTCCATCTCACACTTATCGGCAATGCAATTTTCCTGAACACCTTCAAGGAGGCATTGAGCCTCTTTCTTACAAACAATGACCACAGAGTTTATAATGCAAACAACTAGGTTTGATTTAACACTGTTTAATGCTACAACTGACCCGCTGAATTGGGGGAAAATTTGTGACGAGATAAACTCTTCATAAATTTGCTGTGGCGGAATTCAGCGGCCATCGAGTGGGCGCCGTGATGATCTATACAATTCTGTTATACTGAAACATACAAATTAGACCGTTAAAACCAATAACCATTACGAAAACACGCCTATTCAAATATACTGAAAATTTTACCACGAAAAAAAGAAAATTTTCAGATAAAAAATCCTAATATTTTTCATATTTCTGCTCAAAACATAGATTGTGGGTACTCGTTAGAACCGCCTCGACGAGGCGGTTCTAACGAGTACCACAATCTATGTTTTTGAGCAGAAATAAGAAAAATAATGTATACCCCAGTAAACCCCAGTTTTACTATATAAAAGTGGGGTTTAAGGGGGTCAAAATTATATAGGCATGTTTTCGTGATGCCTAACCAATATCCTGGCTTGGCTTCTGCCAATAACGGGGTTGTTGGGCTACTTTAATGAGCTGTGAACGGCCTCACCTCTGGCCCCTGCGGGGCAACCTGGTGGTGAGGTCTTGCTCAATTTAGGAAAAGGTCTGCTCAGAGCAGGCGTTAAGTCTGCAATAAGGCAGTCCGCACATTTGCATATTTTCGAGGAATTTTATGGATTATGGATAGGAAATATTGATTATGGATAGGAAATATGGATTATGGATAGGATTTATTTAATCGGAGCATTTTTAAGCTGGATTTACAGGACCGCAAAATAGGAAAGCTATATATGCAACCACTCTAAAGCTAGATCATCGCGGCGCCCATGGTGGCCTCTGGATCCAGTTCCAGCGTCCATAAAACCCCATTTTAATGTGGATACTGATAATGATATCTTCGGATGATTATCATACTGATTTTTAGACATGTTTCTTATGTTGATGTATTTTATTGGAAATTGGAATTGGAAGTAATAAATAATCAGAATGTTATATGTTGTTTGCTGTCAGTCTCCTAAAATAAATGTCAACAACTAAAATTTTGTGGACAGAATTTTTCTTTTTTTGTTCTTGTGAAAATATGCAATTCAACATTTTTCAAAGCTTGAAGCCAAAGTAGCATGCTTAATGCTAAAGTATCATGACATCTAGATTAATCCTTATTAAACAAATTTTATTAAGAGTCAAGTATTGACGTTTGCATGAGGTTCAGTTTTTGACAATTTTACAATGATAATGATGATTTGGTGTTTCACAACCATTTCAACCTTATTTAAGTCATATCGAGACAATGGAAGGATGATGATAAAGGCTCAGTGCAATGAAGCGCTGCACAGTCATGAGCAGAATTCCCTCTCAAGCAGGATTTGAACTCCGGATCCTATGTGCGGAAGTCGGGAGCGTTAACCACTCGGTCACCTGGACGCTTCTAGCAAATGGCAAATTAGAAGCATGTGTCTTTAAAATGTTTTTGTTTTTGTTTTTGTTTTTTTTTTTTACTGTTCCCTGAACACTGAAAATATTCATCAGCTACACAGAAGGAAAAATTTGGCATATTCTAAGTTTTCATTTATCCTACTGACATCACGAGTTTGAGGTGCTGGTGCTGGGTTTTTGCAAAATAAGGTTATGATGACCTTGAGTTGTGACCTGGTGATGGGATGCCGCTGGAGGCGCATGTACAAAGGAGCAGAGATTTGATCCTGACTCCAAAAACCAAAGCCAGAGGTGATTTTTGTAGCAGATCTTTGTGAAGCGACTTGGGGTTGTGGGATGCACACAGACGTGCTCTTCAGGGGTTAAATTTTTTAACAACAGATGACCATAGCTCAAGGCACAATTCCAAGCAAAAAGATATTTTTGTAAAAGAGAAAACATTTATGTGCATAAGCTATGGATGACTTAATTCTGTTTTTTTTTTTCTAGTCCTGCCTGGACTCCACTCCCAGATTCAATGTGACACCATACTTGACTACTTTTGGACGCTGACCTCTCATGGCTTGTCTGGGCTTGGGGGTGTGCACATGATTGTCATCTTTGTTAAAGTTCTCTTTAAGTCTTTATATTTGGTTCCAGTCGTCAAAGGTTTAGCTAACCACTTTTTCAACCCCAAATAAAATGCATACTATAAACATTTCTTTCTTTTTCTCATTTGCTTTATGTTTTAAATTCAATATGCTCGTATTTACCTTCATCGATTGCTGACAGACAGTGTACGCGTACTCAAGAAATCAATCTTCATGACGCTACAGTTTTTTTTCTTAGGAACGAAAACTAAATAGATAACTATAAAATAAAATCCAATGTTATTTTGTTTTGGACGGATACATAATTTGTTTGCCATAGCAACCAAAGTGTGCTTTAGCCTACACTGAAAAGCTTCAGACATAATTCCAAATAGACGCCAAAAAGATTGCTTTTGGAAACAAAGAACACACTGCGGATTAGAAAATGAGAGTCTCGGTTTTATTGAGACTCTTCATAAGCAGTAATGAAGGTTGCGACACCTCCTTAGCTAACACCAGCTGCAGTGTAGTAAAATAAACGTCAAAAAAGAACACACGGATTAGAAAATGAGAATGTCGGATTTATTGAGACTTTTCATAAGCAGTAATGAAGTTTGCAACACTGCTTACGCCCTCTAGCGCATACATGAACAGAACTCCATTTTCAAATATACCACGATGGGCCAAATGATCCAAAAGGAAATGAAATATAATCTGCATTATGGTGATGCAGGAGTAGACGTTTTACTGCCGCTACACGGCACTCACAGCAGCTGCAGTGTAGTAAAATAAACGTCAAAAAGATTGCTTTAGTAACAAAGAACACACTATGGATTAGAAAATGGGAGTCTCGGTTTTATTGAAAGTCTTCATAAGCAGTGATGAAGTTTGCAACACTATTTTCGCCCACTAGCGCATACATGACCAGAACTTCATTTTCAAATATACCACAATGAGCCCAGTGATCCCAAAGAAAATGAAATATAATCTGCACTGTGGTGATGTACGGGTAGACGTTGTACCGCCGACACACGGCACTAACACTAGCCACTGAAGTAAGTCTCATGAAACCCAAAACGACAATAGAAAACAACAAACTGAGCATGCATTATGGTCTGATTTGCTGGTAAAATAAATATTTCGGTTGTTACAGCAATATAACTGTGAAACTAATGCAGGGATCCATCCTTTAGTAATACAATAAGGACTATTGTCTTGTCGACATCACTCGGAAAGACGTTTTCTTACTTGGCGTGTTATTTTAAATGAAAATATTTTGTTTTGATTGATCATATCTTATCAAAATCCATTTGTCGTTTCTTTTCTGCGTTTTGTTGTCAAATATTTACTTTTAAATTGAATTTAGGGCCAAATTTTGGTCTGACCTATGCAATTTCTATAGTAAAGTGATTTTGTTTTTAATTTTTGTCTAAGAAAATATTTTTTGCTTTTTTTGCTAATTTAAATTACTGATGTTTCACACAACAATATTGTCTAAATTTGAGAAAAAAATAAACAAGCGGAAGATGTTGAAAATATACCTCCAAGTTACCTACGCTACAGATTTTTTGCATAATTTGCGTTCATTTTTACTATTGGAAAAGTGAAAATATTTGATTGGTTAAAAACCAATGACTTTGAATAAAATTAACTAGGTAGCTTTGACAAATGGTTTTGCATTAAATCATGACAAACATTTACAAATTTACTTCTTCTGCATAAAGCGCCAAGCAAAAAGCGAGTTTCTGAAAGATATTGAAAGCACAGTAAGTAGGGGCTCTTTAGATATACAGAACAAAATAAATAAATAAAAATAAATAAATAAATAAAAAATAAATCAAATTTAGATTCATTGAGTCGGGTCATAAGGAATAATGCATCACGAAAAAGGTAAGAGAAAAGTCCAGGGAGTGCCACAATCACAAACCGCAGCCCTTCCCAGACCCCAAGAGGAAGAAGAAACCGACAAAAACCGAGAAAACGTATGAAAAGCACTAAGATTAGCTCTCTCTTCCCCAAGCGAGGTAATCGCAATACTAAAAGGACTGAAAAAACACAAGAACAAAATGACACACGGAAAGACATATAACAAATCGCCTCGTAGAATAAACCACAAAGCAACAAAGAGTAAGACTAACACCGGGACCACCGCTTTAGAACGGTCAGTAGAGCAAACCACCGGGGGGTTAAAGCATTTTTACAGCTAGCTAACCACCCTGGGTCCCGATGCTACGCTTAATACAGAAATACATAAAAATTCGGTTCGCATAAAGGCTTCCAACTCAGATAATGCATCAAAGCGAAAACATAAAAATCAAATTAATCACTATAATAAACAAAGACGAGTACTCATGGCTAATTCTACTGTATGCCAGAGTAAATGAAAACCAATAGTTGAACCACGGCGGGCCAAGCCAAAGACATATCGTCAAGCCCCAACCCACTGGTTAAAGTTTTACGAAGAGGCCGTCATTGAGTCTGAGGCTCGAACCGCCGTCGTGCAATTAAAGAGTGAAGCATAGCCATCAACAATGATTGAGACCTGAATAAGACCTGCATGCCAAACCCGATCAAATGCCTTGTAAATGTCGCAAAAAAAAAACAAAACAAAAAAACTCGAACTTCTTTTTCTGCATCCAGTGCTTGACAAAAAGTATTATATAAATATGTAAGTTGATTGACGGTGGAGTCCCCAGGAATGAAACAAGATTGAAAAGATATTATTAGCACGAACGGGTTCTTAAATGCAAGACGTTCTAGTGCTTTATCCAAGGAATGAGATAGGTCGGTAGTTAGCAATACTTGCTGGGTCGCCTCCTTTGGGCACAGGGCAGACATCTGATTCTTCGAAAGTATCAGGCACTTCGCCAGAACTAAAGGAATGGTTGAAAAAAGCAGCAAATGGGAAACATATCTCCTCAGAAATTTCTTTGAGCATACGATTGCTTATTCCATTCGGGCCAGTAGCTTTTCCGACAGGCAACGCTTCCAAAGGAATTTTAACTTCATTAGGTATCACTGTCAGAGAACTAAGATTTTCATTAACAGGGTGGGGATCAATTTCAGGAAGTTCAACACTTTCATCATCTAAAAAAGTTTGGTATCGGAAGAAATCACTCAATATGTTAGCCTTTTCTAAATCATCAGCATATATTAAGCCGTCCTTTTCCAGAGGGGGAACAGCGGAGTTACTTTCGGACGAAATAAATGATTTGAGGACAGACCACTATTGCTTTGAGGAAAGATTACCAGCTTTAAACTTTTCTGCAAGACGGTTATTTACAGCTTGTTTAGATTCGCTGATGGCTGAAATACATGTGTTGCGAATTTGCTTAAATTTATGCCAGTCTAGGAGGTCACCTGTTCTCCTAGCTTTACGATAGGCTCTTTTACGCTTCCGAATGAGTTGCTTTATGTGTGATGTTATCCAATGTGGGTCGGTTGGGCGACTTTATTAGGTATACAAGTTCCAGCCAGTTCTAAAAATTTTCAACAAGATCTTTAGCATATATGTTTATATCAACATTTTATATCGCAGCCCAGTCAGTATCTGACACCTTTTCTCTTAATAAATTATAGTTACCTTGTTTGCAGCGCCATATACGCCTACTAAAAGATTTTCGTTTAGGTTTTGAGAAGTTAAGAATTCCAAAAGCAGGACAGTAATATCGTATGTCTTGATGAAAGAATGTGTCACCAACCCCGCTTGATATAATGTGTGCTTTATTAATTACGAGTACTAAGTCAATGAGAGAAGAAGACGTTTCTGTATAATTGGTAGGTTCGGTTATTACCTGGGTCAGCGAAAATTGTTCACACCATGAAGTTATTTTCCGGGACGATGTGATATTAAGCATATTGTAGTAAAAATCTCCGGTGATGACAATATCATTAATTCCTGTATCATTTGCCAGGTGAATGGAGTCTTCGACTGTAGAATAGTACACAGAGTCAGAGCTCGGAGGCCTGTAGAATAACCCAAATAAAATGTGTTTATTCTTCATGACAATTTCAATCCAAATTATTTCAATATCGCGCAATTCTAAGTCAGCACACCTCCATGACTGCCACCTACCCTGTCCTTCCGCTCGGGTTGACTGAATAATTTAATCATAAGATCATTGTTTTGTGTCGCTCTGCTTAGCCATGTTTCCGAAAAAGTCAGGATGTCGAAAATTTATGTTAGAAGATGACCCATTAGAGAAATCATGCAAAGTACTTGAAGAATTAGAAGAAGGTCCTGGATTTGGGTGTACATCGTCTTCCCAACTCCAGCTAGCCAAAAATATGAAGAAAATACGATAAAGCAACATTCCAAGAATTGAAGGAAAAAAAGGAGTAAAGATTAATGTTTGTAAGAAACCTACGTAGAATACAAACTGACTATATTTGGTAGGTACATCGTTTTTTGAAAAAAAAGATAAATTGAAATAAATGGCCTTTAAGTTAGAGTGGTCAAGATGTCGTCTAGATTTTGTAAGTTAGACAAGAAAGTTAATTTGATTTCGCAAACAGAAAACTAACAACAGGGTACAAGTATCATGTATAGTAAACATGTATGTATGTATGTTTATATGTATGTATGTATGTATTTTCATGTGTCTCTGTATGTATGTATGTATGTTTGTATGAATTTTCGAGTATGTATGTATGCGTGTATTTTAGGGTATGTATGTATGTACGTACGTACGTGTGTATGTATGTATGTATGTATGTATGACGCTCAAATATGTTAGTATGTGTGCACAATACAATACATTACATTACAATACAGTACAATGAAAACAACACAACACAATACAGTGAATTCATTAAAATGTATGTATGTATGTATGTATGTATGTATGTAAGTCATATATCAATCCCAAGTGTATGTACGTGTGTGTGCATGTGTGTGTACAATACAATACAATACAATTCAGTGAATACAATACAATATAATATAATGTATGTATGTATGTATGTATGTACGACACATCCCAAATGTGTGTGTGTGTGTGTGTGTGTGTGTGTGTGTGTGTGTGTGTGTAATACAATGTAACACAATTCAAGTTATCACGGTTGCGCAACAAACAACATTAACGTTACTAAACGAGGATATTATAATTCACTGTTTCAGTTACTGCGCACGCAAATAAGAGGATTGGGCCCTGATCCAGCAAATCCCACGTAGTAACAAAAATGGCAGGTATGTCCAATAGGGAACCAGACAAGCTTGCGCATCTGCGCAGACCGGTCAGACTATAAGCTGGTCACGCGAAACAAGTCTTAGTCCGTAGCTATCAAAGTAGCTCCAAGCGAACATACCGATCATTTTTGTGCGGGTGTTCGGGCTGATCAGAATTTTCGCTTGATGCATGTGTAAAACAGCTGGGCCCGAGCACAAACATAATCCTATTCTGTTCAGTTATTGTTTTCCTACGATATCTGCCCACGGCTGACCGGTTAAAATCAAATGACATCAGTAGTAAAACTGGTATCGATAGTATTAATCCATGAATGAATCTTATGAAGTCACTGAAAACTGTTCAAGATTTCTAAAGTGCCACAGTAGCCAGTTAATGTTCCATGACTATGTCTGATACACCGTGGCTTCCGATGCCTCACGCTCTAATTCGCCTTTCAGTTTAGGAACCGGTCAAAATGCCGCCAAGTTGTTTTCACTCACAATCCTGTGTTTAACGTCCGCCTTGTCGCGCACTAAGATTGTTCCGTCACTGACCATGCACTGTTCAAGTTACCAGTTTTAACCAGCTTGCGTGCCTTCAACAGGATCTTGTTCCGTGACTTCATGAGGTATTCATTTATAAAGACCCCCTATAACCACGTTGCTTTGTCTTCGTTTTAGCAGCATATACCTTCTTTCTGCTCCGATATGATGTAAGTTTTACTGTTATGTCCCGTTTTTGTCCTTCTCTGATCGGTCCTACTCGGTGGCTCCGATCGATGTCATCAAGGATGACCTCTGCATCAATGGCTCGAGCAAGGTCAATGACATACACATCTGTGCTTCGTCCTCAGGTACACCAGCAATGCGCAGGCAATTGCGTCTTCTGTATTGTTGGGTTCTTTGCATCAGATGTCGATTGAAAACGTCGGGTTTTTCGCCGTAATATGTTCACATTATTAAGGCAAATTAAATATGTAAAATGACAGATTTAAATTTTCCACACATTCAAAGCTTTACACCAGCGGTTGCAAAATTTCTGTAAAGCTTTCGCAATTTGTAAGCGGCATTTAATTTATTTCTTAAGAGCTCTTTAGAGATTATAGGTCTAATTCTATAAATGGAAATAATTTTCAAACTCAAATAATAACGTGGCCAACTGCTGGATAACAGAATTAAGAACCTTTGCATTCTAAGGAATGCTTGCTTCAGTTTCAGGATGGGAAACTAGATTACTGAAACTAGATGTTGTGTAGCGAATAGGATTGTTATACGTAAAACAAATATTGAGCGTTTAAGTATTCAAAAAAAAGTCTAAAAGATTGCCTTTGGAAACAAAGAACACACTACAGACAGAAAATAAGAGTAAAAAGTAAGCAAACGTGGAAGAAACAACATACTTTAATCTAAATGTGCATGGCAAATACCCTAATCGAAATATGGAATTTTATTAATTGCAGAATTGGCCCAACGGTGTTAAACATCTTTCCGTTCTTTGTTCTTTTTATTAGTTTTTAGACTCTGTAGAGTTAGTTTGTTTTGTTTCATTATGTTCGGTGCCTTGTTCGTGTATTTGTTTGTTAGCTTAGTGATCAACGCACCTGGGGAAGTGAGAGTTGGTCACTTGGCTAGTTGTTTAGGTATATATTCTGATTGTGAATGCTCCTCTCAGTTTGCTCTCTTCCTCCAGTATCGGCAGAAGACTGCAGTCTGTGATTATGTGAACTTCATTGTTTTCGGTAATACAGTGTGTATACGTCACTACAATCAGTTTTATACACTTATACACACTTATCTCTTACTTTGTATGCGCTAATACATGGAAAAAAATAAATAAAAATTGAGATACTAATTTGTTGAAAACAAGTAAATATGGAGACACCAAGGAATAGCCACAGTCAGGCAACGCAGCTCATCTAAGGCTCAGATGAGGTTTAATGATGTGAAATACGGTTCAAGTACATGCATATATATTATCGCGTAATGTTTACATTTCTCATATATCCAAATTTATTAATTTATTGCGTATTGTTTACATTGCACTTATATCCAAACACGTTCAGTTATCAAGTCGCAGCGGGCTAGATAATATGGGCCCGAAAAGGGCATATTCTTTTTTCCAATTTTTTTAACTCATGTAACTTTTATTTGTAAATTTTACATTTTTATATCCTTTTTTTAAAATAGAAAACTACTGAAGAAGATGAAAGCCGAAAGGCCTCAGGTAAACAAATCATTTGCACTGTTAATGATTAACTCTCAACATATAGTTTAACTCCTATCATTTCATTATCCTTTCTGGATCCAGTGCTACTCAAAAGATTTTTTGATAGATGTTATGCTCCTCCCAGCTTATATATATTTTCGCAGCACAAGACGTGAAATCTACATATAAACATAAAAAAGAATAACGACGTCACATGGTTTATTCTTAAGATTTTACCAAAAGCGTTTCGCCATACGAGCCGTATGTAGCAATGAAAGATTACAATCACAAAACAAAACCTTCCTCAGGAACAAAATTAAACCTAGGCCATTGTTAACGTATGTTATAAAGATACCCTATTATATGGCACTACCTACGAAAGGTTTCAATCACAAAACAAAGCCTTTCTCACGAACAAAATTAAGCCTAGGCCATTGTTAAAGTATGTTATAAGGATACCCTATTTGAGGAGTTTAACTACTAGAATATAATACAATTGTTAGAGATGCTGATTTGACTATATGAGTGAGCCGAGAACTATACGTATCAAAGTACGTTGCAAGAGGGACATATCCGTTTAAATATTGAAATTTTCCAAAGTCAAAATCAGTCATCCCGTTTGACATTGTTTTTAGTAGAGATTACATAACTGGACATTGATCGTTTTCAGTACAGGAGCGGGGCTTCGGTATCATAGGTTTAAGCTATTTTAGGTCAGTTTCTTTTTATATAAATCTTATCTGTCGTTTGTACAGAATTAACATTATCTATTGTTCTTTAAATCATTTTAATATTGTAAAGCTGAATTGACTGCTTCAATATTATCGGGACAAAGTAACTCTCTGTCGAATAGAAACAGATCTATAAAAAATGGGACAAAATTTATATAATATGTATACAAACCTTTTGCTTGCATGTATAATTTAATACCACGCCGAATAGAGATATTATCAAAAAGAAAGTAAAAACGCATAAAAAACATTTCTGGTAAGACCATAAGGTATATTATTATATAACGTAATAAAAACAGACTGTCTATCATTGGCGGTTTAGAGATGTTTTCATCCCAGTGAATATTTCTGATGTGCACTGGCTCAGGTTTTTTTTTTTCCCATTGAAAATGTATACCTAAAATTTGAACATCACATGAAACAATGGTTTCTGTTCTTCGTTGCGCTTTATATCTGATTACGCTATTAAGCCGGGATCCAGCATCACAAGACACAACAAATAATGCGGACGAAAGTATGTCTGTTAAATCTGTTGCTTCAAAAACAGTCAAAAAGGGTGGGGAAAAAATAATGAAAAAGCGTTTTGGTGCCTAACTGATGTGGAGTATGAAATTTTCCATCCGTTAGGTCAATTTTCTTTTCTTTATTTTACATCTTCGGTCAGCTACCCCTAGAAGAATCAAAACAAGGATCGAGTCCTTTTTTCGCCAGAGAAGCCCGAAAGTACGGACAGCAACTTCAGTTGCCTTCCTGGTGTTTCCTGACTCCCTTTCTTGTAGGAAAGTTTCTAGCCCCGGACAAAGTTTCTAACCCCGGGGTGTGCCTTCGTACCTTACGGCACTCGATCCTTGATTCTTTTATGATTTGATTATTGATAAAATGGGAAATTATCAGGCTGTTCAATTGTTACATAATAAAACGACTGTTAACCATTAAGTGATTGAATATGACGTGATATCCACTGGAGAATACCAATATTGGACGTGATATCCATTGGAGAATACCAATATTGGACGTTCAATATTGGTATTATCCAGTGGATATCACATCATATTCAATAAATCTATAAATGATTGTATAATATTTAAGATCCTCAAATGCAAAAAATTAAACATTTATTTTATTACAAGCAAGGTAAAGAGGATCTTCTATGAACGTTTCGTTTTCAATTAAATTAAATTAAGAAATATAGTATAGAAAATGTCCAAGGAGACCAATAATCTATCTTTATCAGTTTATGTAGCAATGCTGTTAAAAGTATATGTGATTTGTAAGTGAAACTTTACAGAGCATTTAACAAAATGTACTACAATGAAAATACCGCCTTGGAATGGTCAGGAATAAATTATTGGTGGTGTAGCGCGGGGGTGGGCTTGGAACGGGAGGGGCTTAAGCTAGCTTTACTGGATCCCAATTCTCGCTCTCAGCTTTTCAGTGCGTTAAAACATATGGTTGTTCGATCCACGTGGAGGTCTTACAGATCTATGAATCATTGCGAGCAACAAATAAATCATAGATAAAGCCTTTAATGAAGTAAAGATGAGGACTGAACAGAAATAACATGTTGAGATACCTGGAGATTTCTGGGATGTCAAACATCACCACTGGAATTCTGGAGCCAGAGAAATCCACCAGTACAACCTCGGTGGGCAAAAAAACAGACCCAGATCATCTAAACGAATAGCTGTTAAGTCGGGACCATCATAGAGTCGGAACCCCGACCCACCGATGTGCAATTAAAGCGGCTAGCAATGTAGTCAACCGTGATTGGGTCAACCACTAAGCATGCAGACTCAAGCCACTGTACATTTATTATTTATGTAGGGGCGTCTTAAATCCATCGAATTTAATTATAATAACAAACATTTTTGAAATACATTATGTTTTCCTTTATTTTATCAAATTTATCATGAAAATGTGTGAATAAAAAGAAAATATGCGAAGCTCATGATAACGACCCTCATGCCATTAGGAAACAACGAAGGAATAGATCAGCTTTCACATTTGCAGTCTAATTTACTCATGGAGGCCTTCATCGTCCTTCTACGGAATCAACTGAGTCAGGTCACAGCATTTCCTACAAGATTGCATGTGCACCAAACAAAGACTCATTGCACTCTGTGGGTAGCCAAATATCAACAATATCTTCAGGTGGACAGCGAACACTTTGATCAAAATAAGTGGAAGCGCATGCTGATCTGAGTTTTTGCTGTGCGCATTTGCAATATTTTAGGAATTCGTGGCCCGGCTCAAATGATACTATAGGTTATATAAACGAACACACCTCCTGGGCATACTTGTGCAGACTGGCCTGCGCGTTTGTTGGGATTCGTGTGTTAGACCGCAAGTAATGCACCAGTCATTTGTAGTCTCGATCCGGGGCCGGGGAAAAACGGGGACTCTGCAAAGAGGGACAAAGAACACACACACACACACACACACACACACACACACACACACACACATACACAGAGAGAGAGAGAGAGAGAGAGAGAGAGAGAGAGAGAGAGAGAGAGAGAGAGAGAGCCTTCTGCATTAAATAAACTGTTCTCTTTCGCACCAAAACACGTCGTGGACTAAAACCTGTTCAAGATATAAACAATATGATCTATATTTTTGTAGGGTGGTCACAGGGGTTCGATTGTTTTTCAGTCTAGTGCTGATCCTTCTTCTGAAAAATGCAGCTCTGTGGGATTATTTATTCAAATAGAATCGTATGGGTTGTTCAGGTTTAAATACAAAGAATGAAAATAAAATCTATTCAAATTATTTAGAATGGGTTCCTATCGGAGGTTAAATCACGGTACTTAAGTCCCGCTTTGTCTAAGTTATCCTCGTCCCTGTAGGGGCTGGGGTTTGAAATGACTGGTGCATAATCTTTTATTATGATTTTACACGAATTGTCCCATTTTGGAGGTGATTTAAAAAATACTATTAATCCCAATATATTGTATTTTGCAGCCAAGCGAATCGTCGCATTTCTCGGTCCAGTTAATTTTATATTTCATCCACCCTTTATGCAACTGAGCGAAACATTTAAGATCATAAATATTTAACTGTGTTGAAGTGAATCTGTGTAATCATAAGGCATTTAATATATGTGTTAAACTTCTGTCAGAAGTTTACAAAATCTATAAAGTCTCGCGTTTTCTCGCTTGCGAGATTTTATGGAAAGTGCCAATTTGTATACGGTAAGTGGAATTATTGAATATGTTTCTCATTAAATTTGCATCAAATTAGTTCAACGTGCATTTGTATCAAGTATTCTTTCATTTTCTAACTGAAATTTGTACAGAAAGCACAGTGAATACGTCTAGAAGTTTCGCCCTCACAAAGCCCTCAGCGTAGTTACGTATTTCCCTATAGTGTTCAGACACCTTAACTACTTATCATATATGTCCTATATTGAACAAGTCCGTTTGTTTACCTGGTTTATATGTTTAAAACTGCTAGACGAGTGGCTAACAGTGTTGACCCTGATCAGACGCCGCGTTCTGTAGTGTCTGATCAGGGTCCGTACTGTTTGCCCATGCCTGTCTGTCAGATGACTTAGGGCAAATATGGTTTATCATTTTCAAAAAGTTGAAAAATAAAAGGTACTAAGTTAAGATTTTGAAACGAGCTGACTAAGTTAAGATTTTGAAACGAGCATTAAGTCGTTAAGTCATACTTTTGGCGCTGTAATGACGATCGAAGATATCACTATATTTCACGTTGATGAAAAAAGATCCCTCACTAATACACCTTTGCATTGTGCCCAGCATAAGTTAGACAACATTCTTTCATGGAAGTTTTTCCACGGTCATTCTCTCCCGTCCGCTGATTCAAGAAGGGTAGTTGTCAGTTCCTGGCGAAAGAATGTGCACAATAGCAGGTATCGGAAAAGATGGCTATGACATCATCGCAAATCGTACAGGTAATCTTACGGGTACAGAGTAGACGTGCATGTACGGACATAAGACTACAAAGATGAATAATATGGACAAATGGCACGATTTCTTTGCAGCAAGCGACATACAATGACTAAATTATAAAAAGTTGGAAAGATGCATTAAAAAAAAAAAAAAAAAAAAAAAAAAAAAAAAAACACGATTAAGTTATATTCATTTTAAAATAAGGTCATAATAGTTTCCATTGTCAGTATCAGTTTCTAATTAATGCAAACTTTCTATTAAACAATAATATTCTTTATCCAAATTGGAAGATTTTTAAATACAAAATAACACGAAATAATTTTGTTTTCGCGCGCATACGTTTTCAATAATTAGTAGTTTTAGTACTAAAGAGCAGATTAAACTGCTGGGATAAATAAGGATAATGGTACTGTAAGATTCAAACTGATGTTTATTGTCAAACACACATCTTTTATGATATTAATTTAATATAAATCTTAGAATATTATAAAACGCATTTTCATCCACGTTGTGGAAAAAGAAAATTATGCAAAACATCCCTCAAGAAAAACTCAAGCAAATTCCTGTATAAATATTCTCTCCGGCTAAAATTGTCCGAAATGCATTTCTAGTTAATATGAAGTTTTAAATTTATTACGAAAAACTATAAGAAAATAGCATAACATAATTGTTTTATGGAATGTCCTCGAAACATTATATGTAAAGAAGCAAAAAAATGTAGGTCAAAATAAAGAACTGGAGGCTTTTGGCATATCATCACGAAAACATGCCTATATAACTTTGACCCCCTAAAATATATATAGTGAAACTGGGGTTTACAGGGGATACATCACTTTTCTTATATTTGCTCAAAAACATACATTGTGGTCTCGTCGAGGCGGTTCTAACGAGTGCCCACGTCTATGTTTTGAGCAGAAATATGAACAATATCAGAATTTTTTATCTGAAAATTTTCATTTTTGGTGGTAAAATTTTCAGTATATTTGAATAGACATGTTTTCATAATGATTCTATAATGTGTAATGCGTCCGCCATTGATTTGCACCCGTAAGAGTTACCCGTATTTGAGCGATGAAATCACGCCATCTTTTCCGATAATTACGAAAGCCGGGTAGGGACATTTCTTATTTCTAACTTCTAACTTCTTACTTCTAACTTCTAACTTCTAATTTCTAACTTCTAACTTCTAACTTCTTACTTCTAACTTTCATGTTGTATGTATGTATGTATGTATGTATGTATGTATTCGTGCGTGCGTGCATGTGTGTGTATGTATGTGTGTGCGGGTAGGGACATCATTTCCGACAAACCAAGTACATGCACAGCGAAGACTCAGACAAGCTTGTAAATCTGAGTAGTCTGATCAGTCTACATTTGCGCTATATGGGTAATAAACACAATACGTCTTTAAGTATTTAGTGAACTCTCATCAGATTTGACAGACTGATCCGAGTAATTGCTGTGCATATATTTTATTATTATTATTATTATTATTTTTCCTTTTTTTTTTTTTTTGGAAATGATATGCCCCGATAGTTGTTGCAATTTAAAAACATAGTAATTTTTAATGGGCCTTGCCGTGAGAGAACTTACATATTGCATATTTACATACATACATACATACATACATACATACATACATACATACATACAACATGGAAGTTAGAAGTTAGAAGTAAGAAGTTAGAAGTTAGAAGTAAGAAGTTAGAAGTTAGAAGTAAGAAGTTAGAAGTTAGAAATAAGAAATGTCCATACCGGCACACACACATGCGCAAGCATACACACACGCACATGCACACACATATATACATACCAAACAATATGACACTGGTCAGACTGCGCGGATGCGCAGCTTGATCTGTGCGTTAGTCATTCAAATATGCAATATGTAGGTTCTCACACGGCAAGGCCCATTAAAATTTACTATGTTTTTAAATTGCAACAACTATCGGGGCATATCATTTTCAAAAAAACAAATTAATAAAAATAATAATAATAATAATAAAATATATGCATAGCAATTACTCGGATCAGTCTGTCCAATCTGATGAGAGTTCACTAATAACTTAAAAACGTATTGTGTTATTACCCATATAGCGCAAATGTAGACTGATCAGACTACTCAGATTTACAAGCTTGTCTGAGTCTTCGCTGTGCATGTACTTGGTTTTGTCGGAAATGATGTCCCTACCGCACTCTCTCTCTCTCTGTCACACACACACACACACACACACACACACACACACACACACACACACACATACATACATACACACACACATGCATACATACATAAATACAAACCTACATACATAAATACAAACCTACATACATACATAAATACATACATACATACGTACGTACGTACGGACGGACGGACGGACATACGTACGTACATACATACACACATACATACATGCATATATACATACAACATGGAAGTTAGAAGTTAGAAGTAAGAAGTAAGCAGTTAGAAGTAAGAAGTTAGAAGTTAGAAGTAAGAAGTTAGAAATTAGAAGTTAGAAGTTAGAAGTTAGAAATAAGAAATGTTCCTGACCGCACACACACATATGCAAGTACACACACACGCACACATGCACACACATACATACATACATACATACCAAACAATATGACACTGATCAGACTGCGCGGATGCGCAGAATGATCTGTGCCTTAGTTATTCAAATATGCAATATGTAGGTTCTCTCACGGCAAGGCCCATTAAAAATTACTATGTTTTTAAATTGTGACAACTATCGGGGCATATCATTACCAAAAAAAATAAATAAATAAAAATAAAAATAATAATAATAATAATAATAATAATAAAATATATGCATAGCAATTACTCGGATCAGTCTGTCCAATCTGATGAGAGTTCACTAATAACTTAAAGACGTATTGTGTTCAATACCCATATAGCGCAAATGTAGACTGATCAGACTACTCAGATTTACAAGCTTGTCTGAGTCTTCGCTGTGCATGTACTTGGTCTTGTCGGAAATGATGTCCCTACCCGCACACACATACACAACACACATGCACGCACGCACGCACGCACGCATCCATACATTCATACATACATACATAAATACATACATACATACGTACGTACGTACATACGTACGTACGGACGGACGTACATACATACATACATACATACAACATGGAAGTTAGAAGTAAGAAGTTAGAAGTAAGAAGTTAGAAGTTAGAAGTAAGAAGTTAGAAGTAAGAAGTTAAAAGTAAGAAGTTAGAAGTAAGAAGTTAGAAGTTAGAAATAAGAAATGTCCCTACCCGCACACACACACATACGCAAGCACACACACGCACACATGCACATCCTTCCATCCATACATACATACATACAGACATACCAAACAATATGATACTGATCAGACTGCGCGGATGCGCAGCATGATCTGTGCGTTAGTTATTCAAATATACAATATGTAGGTTCTCTCACGGCAAGGCCCATTAAAAATTACTTTGTTTTAAAATTGCAACAACTATCGGGGCATATCATTTCCAAAAATAAAAAAATAAATAAATAAAAATAATAATAATAATAATAATGATTAAAATAATAATAATAATAATAATAAAATATATGCACAGAAATTACTCGGATCAGTCTGTCCAATCTGATGAGAGTTCACTAATAATTTAAAGACGTATTATGTTCATTACCCATATAGCGCAAATGTAGACTGATCAAACTACTCAGATATACAAGCTTTTCTGAGTCTTCGCTGTGCATGTACTTGGTTTTGTCGGAAATGATGTCCCTACCCGTACACACATACACACACACATGCACGCATACATACATACATACATACATACATACATACATACATACATACAACATGGAAGTTAGAAGTTAGAAGTTAGAAATTAGAAGTTAGAAGTTAGAAGTTAGAAATAAGAAATGTCCCTACCCGGCTTTCGTAGATAGTCCCAATACTGGTAAACAGATTAGAGGACTAAGACTGCCCAGTAAAAGTGTGGTTCGGTAAACCGACCGCGCTCGACTTGATCCATTGGGTTGACTGGGCCGTAAAACCTCGACACAAAGCAGTTTAGCCTAAAACGTGTCATATATGTGGAGATTCGAAGGCCCAGCTAAGAATGCAGTCTGGCCAATGTTTTCGCTATTCGCTTTTAGAACCGTTGAATATTGAATAACAAATTATCGGACAGCAAAGGAACGCTGATCTGAGCCTTCGCTGTATGTAGTATGTTGTATGGCTGAAGTAGCGATCTACCAACAGAATACATCTGACATTTTTCAATTTATTTCCATTCAGACAAACCACTAAGATGGCGAAGCAAGTGTGTTATACGCTGGTGGCCGTAGTGATAGTAAGTTTTACTTTGATTAACGTAAAATATTAAAGTCATTACGAAGACACGCCTATTCAAATATATTGAAAATTTCACCACTTAAAACTTAAAATTTTTAGATACAAATTCTGATATTTTTCATATTTCTGCTCAAAGCATAGATTGTGGGTACTCGTTAGAATCGCCTCGGTGAGGCGGTTCTAACGATTACCACAATTTATGTTTTTTAGCAGAATTACGAAAAATAATGTATACCCCAGTTTTTCTATATAAAAGTGGGGTTTAAGGGGTCAAATTTATGCAGGTATATTTTCGTGATGGCTAATAAAAACCTCAGCATGCGACATCTAGGTATTTTTTTTTTTTTTAATTTTTCAGAGAGAATGAAAGACGTCGTTCCATGTGAATCGTCTGCCTCAGCAGACGATCTACATTAAATGCAAAGATTTATTTTCTCCGAAAATAATGAATGTAGTCTCTGCTACAAATTCTCTAAGCCATTTTAAATGATTTCCTAAAATTAAAATGAATTCATTTGAATGCTGGAATTAAATAAATTAAATTGATTAAATGAGTGTCGACCCTGATCAGTGATTTATTATGCAAGCATTTGTGCGAATATTTAGGGTAAGTAAGTTAGCTTATCTGTATTGTTTCTTGTCACAATGATTGCTTTATCTTGAAACAGTCGTTGACGTGAAAATAGCTCCACTTCATCCTAGCATCATCTCTCCGTCGAGTGATTGAACATTAGAGAGAGAGAGAGAGAGAAAGAGAGAGAGAGAGAGAAATTCAAAAATAAAATTTATACAAGTACACACACACACACACACACAGAGAGAGAGAGAGAGAGAGAGAGAGAGAGAGAGAGAGAGAGAGAGAGAGAGAGAGAGAGTCCATCGCTTTAGATTTGACACTCTTTTGCAACCGCAATGTATTGATATTTTTTTCTATTTGTACACGCATCATAATTTTTATCATGGATACTCATTAGAAGCGCTTTGAGTACCAACAACATATGTTTCGTTGACAAATAAGAAAAAAAAATATCTGAATATCCCTCTTATCTACAGTTATATGTAGGCCATGACTTATCTACTTTATGATATAGAGAAAAGGAGCAAAACATTCAATATTACATACATTAATGCTAATATATTGCAGAATACATGTAAGAATATCAGAAAGGAAATGAAATCAGTTATAGCCTGAAAATTTCGCAAAATAATATACGAGGGGAGTTCAATAAGTTCGTAGAACTCGGGGTTTAACTCACAGATTGGAAGATGGTTTCAACATTATTTTTCAATATAATCCCCCTTTACTTCAATACGTTTGGCCCACTTTTCTTTTAAGCAGTCTATGCCTTTGAAATAAAAGTCGTCTATTTGGTCCTCAACCCAAGCCTCTGTAGCAGCCTTGAGCTCATCATCGTCCCGAAATCTCGTTCCACGCAAGTGGGACTTCAAATTTCGAAACAGATAATAATCACTTGGGGCCAGGTCTGGACTGTATGGCGGGTGATTCAACTGCTCGAACTTGCACTCACGAATAGCCGCTTGTGCAACTCTGGACTTGTGCGCAGGGGCATTATCATGCAAAAGAAGGACACCAGCAGCTAGCTTTCCCCTTCGTTTTTCTTTAATAGCAACCCTTAGTTGTTTAATGACATTGGCATAGTATTCTCCTGTAATTGAAGTACCAGCAGGCTTGTAATCTATCAATATAATCCCTTTGGAGACCCAAAACACCGTGGCCATTACCTTGCTGGCTGATGGTTGGGTACGAAATTCTTGGGTGGGGGTGAGCCAGGGTGCTTCCATTGCATGGACTCTTTTTTAGTATCTGGGTCCCAATGGTGAAGCCAAGTTTCATCTCCTGTTACAAGATGAGTGTGAAAGTCTTCCGGATTGGCATTTTACACTTCCAGAAGTTCTTGACTTGACTCCACCCTTTGCTGACGATCTTGCATGTTCAGGTTTCTTGGTACCCACCTGGCAGAAACTTTTGACATACCTAAATGTTTATGGATTATAGTGTAAACACTTCCATTAGAAATACCACATTCTGAAGCAAGTTCGGCAATTTTGATTCGGCGATTGTTTAGCACAAGTCTCTCAACACGGTCGATCATCTCCTGGCTGATGACATCAGCAGGGCGACCTGGCCTTGGGTCATCTTCTAAGGAGTCTCGCCCACGTTTAAATTCTGCTGACCACTTTGCCACTGTGGAATACTTTGGGCTACTATCACCATACACATCAGCCATGCGCCAGTGGATTTCTTTGGCCTTTGCACCCTCCTTAGTGAGGAACTTTATGACTGCTCTGAACTCAATATCCTGACTTTCCATTTTTGCCTATGGGTACAGGTTTCCAAACAAAAAGTAAGAGCAAAAAATGTACATGTTGACTGAACGGCTGTTATCATTCAACTGACAAAGGTTTACACTGCACAAAAATGAAAAAAGAAATCTTGAATTGTATAGAAAAATACCGAGTTCTACGAACTTATTGAACTAACCTCATATATCCCTGCGTTCCCATATTTTCACTGTATATTATGTGGAAATATGGAGGTCTAAATTATACAGGCTTGTTTTCATAATATGACATGTGCTGCTAGCGAAGACTTTGATCAATGTACGAATGCGCAGGCTAATATGTGTCTTTATTGGGCGTACAATACCATATGGTAAATTTTCTCATTTGCCGCATTGCATTTATTTTTCAGTGTATGCTGGCAAGATTAAATGATGCCCAAAGGAACAGCCAGAAGAGAGGTAATTTTCTGACATTGTCTACAGACTTTATGAAAGAATGCATGTTAGAGCGTTGGATGTTGCCAGTTACTGTATGAGGCTAATAGTCCTGCGGATAAAGGTTCAGTTGGACAACTGGCCGTCGTCGTCATACTATCATGTAAACAATTTGTGTATAACTGAACATAACTGATTGAACTATGCTGCGGCTATTCGCACGAATTACACTTTTCACTATTTCGATTGCAAAACTTTCACGTCATGTTTCTTAAGACCCCAAGCCCATGATGTTAATGTTCTAATGTTACAAACGTAATTTTTTTTAATTTGTTTAAACTCGATCAATATATTGTGACTGTTATACTTCATGTTTTAATCTTTATTTTCCTTGGGACAAATCAGCCCATTCTGATATCTTGGAAACGCGAATTCCGCTTAAAACGGTGCTAAAACGGACTCAGATCAGCCTGCGCATCCACACAGACCTCAGAGTCTCCGGGAGGCACTCTGTGGGTAGCCAATGATCCAAAGCATCTTCAAGCGGACAGCGGTAACTGATCAGACTGCACAGGCTGATCTGAGTCTTTGCTGGGCGCACAAGCGACTTTGTAAACAATGCTGTGTCTCAGCTCACGCTCATGGTCATTGTCCGTCTAGCTAATCTAGAGTAACATCCATTGAAACCAAAAACAGCAAAACTTTATTGTCACACGACAGGGCTTGCAGTCTAACACTATATGAACCTCAGCCGAAGAAAATATGCCTTCTTACATGCGACACAAATGAAGAGTCAGATTAGCCCGCACATCCCCGCACTCTGAGCAGAGTCTTCGTTGTCCGCATGAAGAAACTTCCATCCTTTCCTAACCAAAATGTGCCCAGTTGAGATCAGATAGCGTGAATACAAAGCAGCGTGAATGTGAAGGCTGATCTGAATCTTCACTGGGCGTGTATGTCCCAAGGTCTGTTATTAGACGTTGCGATTAAATCATTCTGGTGTTAATCTTTCTTGCAGTAAATGCTGTCTGTACTTACAACCCCGACGAAAAGTCCCTGACAATGTATTTTGCTGCCGATTATAACGGCGATACTGTGGATAAAGTGCTAGCAGTAAACGGCAGAGTTTTCGACAGGGATGCCAATAATGAAGCAGCATGCAATACAGTTCAATTTGGTTCTGATGGCGTCCTTATCACCTCTACAGTCTATATAGACGGAACATTGACAAACATAAATCAGTGTGGAGGCCGTAGAACAGTGAGTTATTCATGCCTCTGGTCAGAACGGGATTTTGAACTGGGTTCAAAATCCTAGTTTACCCGGTAGTTCTTGATCTATCTTTTTCATCAATATATAAAATGAGAAATAGTCATTAAGAGTGCTGGAAATCATAGAAAACAGAACGCTGCCGGCCGCTATCGGCGGTTTTCCGGAAAAAAAGTTTTCATAGAACGTATTTACATGTACAAAAATACCAGTTCTCTTCAGAGAAAAAAAATACAACAAAAAAAAAACAAAAAAAAAAAAAAAAACAACAAAAAACCGGAATTCTATTAAGTAAATGCACACCCTGCAAAGGAAAAGGTGTGGTAGGGTAAACTTATCTTGCTCGACATGACCCTAAAGGGTTGACTGGCCGTTAAACACAAACAAAAATGTAAATACACAGACTTTCCTTGTGCCGTGTTATCAGTTGTATGACTCCATTATACTTTACATAATAAACACTGTCCAAAATAAATCTAAATCTAAAACCAGTTCAACACAGTCATTGGTGCCTCCTAAACGCAACATACCAAATCTCCAATGCTTTGATTACCATGCGATGACATCAGTTTCTGGAGCGCTGTTTGTGGCGTTTATTGAATACAATCTACGGAAAGTTATCAACTGGCAGAACATTTTATCTGAAAATGAAAAAAATTGGCACGGTATTTATCCTTAATATTCGCAAACGTTAACCTTCTAATATTATTGTAGTTCTCCTTAAATTTGAACAAGACCAATATACTACCTTTATGGCAACCCGTTTGGGTTTTTACATATTTGATGCAGAATTCTCAATTCATAAATACGAATATATGTATTGTTTTAATTACAGATATCCTAAACTTAAATTCAGATTTTTGTAATTGAAATGATGATATCTCTAGTTAAATGCAGATATGTGTATTTGAAATACAAATATCTCTATTTTCGATCATAATATAATCTGCATTTTAAACAGAGATATTTGTAATGAAACTGATATTTAGACATCTGAATTTAAAGATACAGATATCAGTTTGATATATCTGTATACCAAATACAGATATCTATATTTCAAAGAGTATCTGTGTTACTAAAAGTGTAGATATATGTAATTTAAATGCAGATATATCTTACTAAAATTCAAAAACCTCTATTTAATAAGCAAATAGAGATATCTGCATTTCAAATACAGATATCTATATTTGAAATACAGATATCTGTTTTTAAATGTAGATATCTGTACTTGAATACTGATATCTCTATTTAAATACCGGTATCTGCATTTGAAAAAAGTAGATATCTGTATTTAATGGGTATAAATCCAAACGGGCCGCCATATACCTTTGGATGGGTCTAAAATTCAATTTGAATAGAAAAAGAGAAGATATGGAAATTACTATTTGCTTTTCTGCACACCAAGTCCATCCTAAAAAAGGATTACCATAAAAGGAAAGAATGTGCTCCCCATGGGAGCATATTCTTTCCTTTCAGAGGAGAACCCTTTTTTTTAAACAAAGCAAACAGTTAAAGAGTTGTCTCCCCTGAATATGTATCCACTCCCCTTAAAGTAAGTTTTAACTTTTCAGATCAAGCAACTCTGTCAAAGATGTTCTCTATCGACTGAAAAGTGGTCTACTTTAAGATAAAAGGACAGCAGATAGATAGTCACCATAGTTTTCACTTATAAAAAATGGCGGTAATCAAACACGTATGTTCACTCCCTTTAACAAAATACAGTTGAAATGAATATATTAAAAAGAAAATACATAAATACAATGTATTAGCTGCGATGTTAATTTCATTTCTTTGCTTTCGTTACAGATTGCTAACAATCCGGTAAGTACATGACATTATTATAATACGGACATAGCTAAGCATAAATGGGTCTTTGACAATTCGCGAACATTTTCTGCTTGGCATTATCAACCATATTTGCATGTTTTATATTGCAAGATACGAGGGTCGCGCAAAACATGTTGTCACTGCAGATGGATTTCTGAAGTAAAGCGTTTTCTCAAAAATATTTTATTACCAACCTTCATAGTATTCACCCTTTACCGAAAGTAAGGTCTGTAACCTTTTTATCTGGGCAGATTCAGCAGACGACAAATTGACGATATTTTTCTTATTTTATCTGGAAAATAGGGTTTGGTACTTCATGCGCATTGTCCCCTTAGGGAATATCAGACTATCTTCTGGGGAAAATGAAAAAAAAAGTAGATGTCGTCTGCTGAAAGTATTACACAACATCGGCACTTCCTTTGTTGTTGTTTTTTTATTATTATTATTTGTCCGGACATTTCTTTTGCTGTGCTGTTGGCTTTGGAGGAAAAGTTTTCAATGAGGGTTTTCCAGATAAAATCATAGCTAATGGTTACTCCGAGGTATTTTGCACTTCCTGTGGTTTTGAGTTCTGTGTCGTGTAATTATATTACTGGAGTTTTTGTTTTGGAGACACGGATCACTTCATATTTATCTGCATTAAATTCCATGGACCAATCTTTTGTCCCATTTTTCAAGCTTGTACAGGTCATTTTGCAGAATTTCAGGATCTGATGCTGAATTGATTGTTAGATAGCCTATTATGTCATCAGAGATACGCGAGATTTACTTTTCAGTGATTCAGGTAAGTCGTTGATGTGTGTAAGAAAAAGACAGAGCCCAACTGATGGTGACTGTTTGGGTGTTATATATGTTCTCACTTGCAGCGAATGAGGCTGAGGTATACAGTATGTTGGACAGACTAAACGGGCCCTTAAAACTAGATTTAACCTGTTGAATAATTATACACGTCCAATTCTACCGAAAGATTAAAACATATCTTAAGACATGAACTAGAACTTAAATGGATTAAACGTTTACAAACCCCTTTTCCACTTGGATTTAATGATAATATTTACCATGAAGGAAATATCTCTAAAATGCCGGACAGACATCCTACGTTATGCTGGTTACCGAAACTTCATAAACGACCTTATAAAGCACGTTTCATTGCTAATTCTAGATCATGTACGACTACTGTTTTGTCCAAACTGATTCACGCGTTATTGCTCTTAAAAACACTGGATTAGATACTATGATACTGTTTACGAAAGGGACGGAATTAACTATTTTTGGTCAATTAAAAAATCCAATGAAGTTCTCAATAAATTTTAAATCTAAAAACTTTAAGGCTTCTAAATTGTTTACATATGATTTTTCTACACTGTATACCACGTTACCTCATCAGCTTATAAAAGGTAAACGTATTGATTTAATTAATCGAACGTTTATTCGGGAGAATACCCAATATTTTCAGTCCTTTTAGTATTGCGATTACCTCGCTTGGGGAAGAGAGAGCTATTCTTAGTGCTTTTCGTACTAAGTCACCGTAAAATTCTGGTTCCGATATACCTTGTTGCAGAAGTGTTTCAGACTAACGCTATATTTTTCTACCAAGGCTAGGTTTATACTTTGGACCCTTTTTGTAAATAGGGGCGATAAGGACTGATCTCCAGTCGTCTGGAACTATACAAGGCTCAAAAGAGCTTCCATATATTTTGGACAGAATTGGGGCAATTTCAAGATGTAATTCTTTTAGAAGTCGGTGGAAATTTGATCCGGCCCAGCATCTTTGCTTTGGATTACGTTTTTCAGAGTCAGGTCAATTTACTTAAATTTCAATTTCAGGCATTTGAAGTATGCTTTTGGGGCTTAAGCCGTGGAACCATAAGTTTAATTTAGCAATGCTTTTTAAGCTGAGTGCTTTTGGTTGGGAAAAGACTGATTCGAACTGCTTATTAAGAACAGTTGCTTGTTATGTCAGCTCTGTTTAGGTAAGACCATCTAATTTTAGGGGTGATATGCCACAGTTTTCAGTTCTCTTCTGCGTAATATATGTTAGAGCTTTTTGTTTTGTCAGTTTTCAGAGTCATCTGTGAAGATTACAGATTCAGGACATCCCAGTATGACTTTCTGATTTCACTTTGAATGGGAGATTTGAACTTAGACAGTTTACATTTCAATTGTTGACAACTGTTTCCCTTTAAGCTTTCTCCTTTGTTATAGAAATAGTATCTTTTGTAAACTTTTCTTCTGGGGGTCTTTGTTATCGACGGTAGATCAGTTCGTAGCCTAGTCATTTTTATCGGAATAAAGAGAGATGAAAGGCGTGCTATTTCAGTTTTGAACAGCACGCCCAACATGGAACTGGACAAACAGTCAATGTTATAACAGTCATAGCTTTTATCGATACACATATAAAATGACTATAAAAAGATTAATGATATACAATAATAGGACAAACAACCTTTACACTATTTTTGTTTATATGCCAATCACCAGGTTGCTTATGAATGAACTACTCAGGTGTAACAGTAATGGGCATTAAAATGCATATAAAAGAAATAACTTATAGTGATCATATATAGAAATAGTTTTGCTAGTCCTACTCTTTGATTTCAGTGCTGATAAGTGCTATTGACGTATAACTGAACCGGAAATTGTGACGTGACAATATTATGTAGAAAATACAAGGGTACAGGTTACAAAGACTTGTTAACGGAATGTAAATCTTTCTGTTGCTATCAAAATGTTGTCTGTCCCTGCCCATGGCGTTTTTTAAGAAACTTACAAGAAATGATTGACAAAAACATGCTGCAATGAAAAGGAAAATAGGTATCTTCAGGGTTTTCTGTCCCTGGGCTACACACATGTATGTATGTTATTTTACAAAGGTGTGTTTACATAATGATAATTTGTTATTTTGATTTAGCTGTTATTCATTGAGTAGACCTCTGCAACATTCATCTACGTATGTTTTGTGCCAATTCCACTAATTAGCTGTAGTATAGACTAATATAGTTGTAATGGGAACATGGATACATGTTATCTTCTCCAAGCAAGCGATGAAGCAATTTGACCCTAAATTAGCATGAATATTTGTTCGGTGTCTCTATTTAAGTATGTTTATGATTTATGTACTTTCGTTTTGACCTTTATAATCATGACAACAGTTTATATCAAAATAGGAAATCATTGCATGACATGTCCTTCGAAACTTTGAAAATATATATAATGACCTGACACTTAGACTTCTGACATTTGTAGAAGCAATACATGTATGACCAAACATTACACTTAGACTTGTGATATTTATAGAAGCATTACATGTATGAACAAAACCCCAAATTTAGACTAATGATATTTGTAAAAGTAAAACATGTATGACCAAACCTTGCACTTAGACTTGTGATATTTATAGAAGCAATACATGAATGACCAAACCTTACACTTAGACTTATTATATTTGTAGACGCAATACATGTATGACCAGAACTTACACTTAGATTTGTGATATTTGTAGACACAATACATGTTTTACCAGACCTTACACTCAGGCTCGTGATATTTGTAGAAGCAATACATGTGAATGACCAAACCTTACACTTAGATTTGTTATATTTGTAGACACAATGCATGTATAACCAAACCTTACATTTAGACTTGTGACATTTGTAGAAACAATACATGCATGACCAAACCTTACACTTAGATCGTGATATTTAAGCAATACATGTATGGGTCAAAAAAAGGTAAGAGAAAAGTCCAGAGAATGCCACAATCACAAACTGCAGCCCTTCCCAGACCCCAAGAGGAAGAGGAAACCGACAAATCCAAACAAGCACAAATCGAACAAAAGTACGAAAAGCACTAAGAATAGCTCTCTCTTCCCCAAGCGAGGTAATCGCAATACTAAAAGGACTGAAAAACACAAGAACAAAATGACACACGGAAAGACATACAACAAATCGCCTCGTAGAATAAACCACAAAGCGACAAAGAGTAAGACTAACACCGGGACCACTGCCTTAGAACCTTACACTTAGATTTGTAGAAGCAATACTTGTATAACCAAACCTTACACTTAGACTAGTGATATTTGTGGAAGCAATACATGTATGGGTAAAACCTTACACTTAGACGTGTTATTTGTAGAAGCAATACTTGTATGACCAAATCTTATACTTAGACTTGTGATATTAGTAGAAGCAATACTTGTATGACCAAACCTTACACTTAGACTTGTGGAATTTGTAGAAGCAATACTTGTATGACCAAACCTTACACTTAAACTTGTGGTATGCGTAGAAGCAATACTTGTATGACCAAACCTTACACTTAGACTTGTGATATTTGTAGAAGCAAAACATTTATGGACCAAACCTTACACTTAGACTTGTTGTATTTGTAGAAGCAATACTTGTATGACCAAACCGTACACTTAGACTTGTGATATTTGTAGAAGCATTACATGTATGACCAAACAATACACTTTGACCTGTGACATTTGTAGAAACAAAACATGTATGACCAAACCTTACACTTAGACTAATTTATCAAATATTGACAATATTTACTTTGACCAAATGGTGGACCGGATATACCCTACAGAACTCCAATTAAATAGAGCAAATTCTTCCGATACCGAGGAACCTATTTTGGATTTGAATCTATGTATATCTAATGGTACAGTTTCCACCAAAATTTATGATAAACGGGACGATTTTGATTTTGATATTGTCAATTTTCCTTTTCTGGATGGCGATGTCCCCCGGCGTACCTCATATGGGGTATACATATCTCAACTTATAAGATTCGCCAGAGCTTCTTCAAATCTTAATGACTTTAACTACCGTCATAAAGCCCTTACTACCAAACTTCTTAGGCAGGGCTTTCGTTATTTTAAACTTCGTAAGGCGTTTTCGAAATTTTATCGCAGACACAGTGCCTTGTTAGAAAAATATAGCGTCAGTCTGAAAACACAGCTGCAACAAGGTATATCGGAACCCGAATTTTACGGTGACTTAGTGTACAGATTTAGAAAAATTGTAGGTAAATCTAACTTTTCGGAGCAATTCAGAAAACTTATTAACCGTTATAAAAGAATTGGCTATAGCCTGAATATTATGCGGCAGACTGCATGCCTAGTTGTCAACCCAATCATTTTTGATGGCTATGCTTCACTCTTTAATTGCACGACGGCGGTTCGGGCCTCAGACTCAATGACGGCCTCTTCGTAAAACTTTAACCAGTGGGTTGGGGCTTGACGATATGTCTTTGGCTTGGCCCGCCGTGGTTCAACTATTGGTTTTCATTTACTCTGGCATACAGTAGAATTAGCCATGAGTACTCGTCTTTGTTTATTATAGTGATTAATTTGATTTTTATGTTTTCGCTTTGATGCATTGACTGAGTTGGGAGCCTTTATGCGAACCGAATTTTTATGTATTTATGTATTAAGAGTAGCATCGGGACCCAGGGTGAAGTTAGCTAGCTGTAAAAGTGCTTTAAACCCCCCGGTGGTTTGCTCTACCGACCGTTCTAAGGCGGTGGTCCCGGTGTTAGTCTTACTCCTTGTTGCTTTGTGGTTTATTCTACGAGGCGATTTGTTGTATGTCTTTCCGTGTGTCATTTTGTTCTTGTGTTTTTCAATCCTTTTAGTATTGCGATCACCTCGCTTGGGGAAGAGAGAGCTAATCTTAGTGCTTTTCGTACGTTTGTTCGATTTGTGCTTGTTTAGATTTGTCGGTTTCCTCTTCCTCTTGGAGTCTGGGAAGGGCTGCGGTTTGTGATTGTGGCACTCCCTGGACTTTTCTCTTACCTTTTATGATATTTGTAGAAGCAAAACATGTATGGACCAAACCTTACACTTAGATTTGCGATATTTGTAGAAGCAATACTTGCATGACCAGCATTTACACTTAGACTAGTGATATTTGTAGAAGCAATACATGTTGACCAGACAATACACTTAGACTAGTGATATTTGTAGAAGCAATACATGTATGACCAGACCTTACACTTAGACTAATGATGTTTGTAGAAGCAAAACCTGTATGGACCAAACCTTATATTTAGACTTGTGATATTTGTAGAAGCAATACATGTAGAACCAAACCTTACACTTAGTTGCGTGATATTTGTAGGAGCAAAACATGTATTGACCAAACCTTACACTTAGACGTGATATTTGTAGAAGCAATACTTGTATGACCAAACCTTACACTTAGACTTGTGGTATTTGTAGAAGCAATACATGCATGACCAAACCTTACACTTAGACTTGTGACATTTGTAGAAGCAATACATGTATGACCATACACTTAGACTTGTGGTATTTGTAGGAGCAATACAAGCATGTCCAGACCTTACACTTAGACTTGTGACATTTGTAGAAGCAATACATGTTTGACCGAACCTTACACTTAGACTTGTGATATTTGTAGAAGCAATACATGTATGGACCAAACCTTACACTTAGACTTGTGGTATTTGTGGAAGCAATACATGCATGACCAGACCTTACACTTAGGCTTGTGATATTTGTAGAAGCGATACATGTATGACTAAACTTTAGACTTAGACTTTTGATATTGTAGAAGAAATACATGTATTGGCCAAACCTGTCATTTAGTGTACTGATATTTGTAGGAACTCATCTAAGTTATTGTATTATTATGCTATAGGGCACTATTGTACGGCTGCAATATTAACCAAAATGTTTAACACTTACAGTGTTAAACGGTTTCTTTTCCGTTAACAAAGCGTAAAAAAATAGCTGTGTTTCCACTAACATGCTGAAAAAAAAGGTCGGTAGGTAGGAGAAACTTTTTTTTTCTATTTTTCTGTTGTTTTTTTTCTCCAGAAAAGAACAGGGTGGGGCCGGTAAGTTTGTGAAAATACAGGTATTTTGTTGAGAGTCGGTGCTTAACTTTTTTAGTTTGCATTTTTACTGATAAAATTGCAGTCAGGTGTTTGAAACAGGGTCGGTCGGGTTAGTGGAAGCACATCTATTTTGCGACAAACTATTTTACTTTCCCTGCTATCTATATAATTAATTTGCAAAGTCCAATCATTCTGTAAGTGGACAACAAAGCCCATGATCAGACTGTGCAAATGCACAGGTTGATCTGGTCTTCATGTTCTACATACGTAATAAACGCACTTTTCTAATCATAACCATAACACATATAACTTAATGTTTGCTTCGTAATCCTAGCTCTAGATAAACCTCTTTTATAACTAAGTATTATTTATACTGCCTCAAAACATGTGTTGTGGGTACTCATTAGATAAAAGCGCCTCGCTTTTTAATAAGTACTCACAACTTTTGTTGAAAGCTATTTATTTTGATAACGTTTTTTTAATGTGTAGCTATGTCATGTGATGTCATGACGTTTTCACTATGTAATGTGGGAAAATAGGAAAAAAGTTATGAAGCATATTAAGACAGAGTTACACATCAAACAATTGCTAGAAGTAATAAACACGTTGAAAATGGTTTAAAACTTCTACCCACACCCTTCCTACCGCATGTATTGTAGTCCTAAGCATACCCCCTAGTTTCACTATATATTTTGAAGGAAGGTATAGTAAAATTACATAGTTGTTAGCTTATGACATTGCCGCATACTTTGTCATGTCGAAGCTCAGATGTTAGTTTCTGTTTCTAGAATTCCTACGAATGGACATTTGAACTGAGAGAAAAATTTTATAAGTGGGTGTACACATCTATTGACCGACGTTACTTGATTACGTGTAAAACAACATCTCCATTAGGTTTTGTGGTAACTACCGTCAACGTTTAGTAAGTATGAGTTTTAACGCTTACCATACGGAGTCAATTTTTCAGCAAATAGCATGAAATATTTCCTTAGTTTTTTCCAAAAAAAAGGGTTTTATATTTCGTGCAAATTGTCTCCTAAGGTAAAATATTTGCGTGGAATATGAAAGCCTTTTTTTAGGGTGGTGGGGGAACGGAATAAATCATCAATTTGTTGTCTGCTGAATTGGCCCTAGAGAGTGGTAAAAATTAAATTATGTTTTTACGCAAAGCTTGCTGAGTTAAAAGTTCAGCAGACGACATTTTTGAATATTTTTCTTACTTTTCCACATAAATTGGAATTGATATTTAAAGGAAGTTATCTCCATAGAACACAATTTGCATGAAATGCCAAAGCATATTTTCTGAAAAAAGAAACAGAGAAATATAATCAACTTGATGTCTGCTGATTCTGCCAAAAAGTGGTAAGGGTTGAGAATTTTTTTTTACATTTTTAGCCAAAATGAAAAGATAATATAATGTATTAGAAAACAGGGTAGATCCCAAGCACTGCTCCTTAAAAGTCTGATTTGCCCCACTATCAACATGTTTAAATGCAATACCAGACCACGGTTTTGAACTTTGTTCCCTTGAGATAGGTACGATAAAGGAAAAGCCTTTTCAGCCGTATGTTGTTCTGAATAAATACCTTTGCAAACAGTGTAGATCCAGATAATACAGCTTAAACGGAACCGTCCCATCACACTCTACTCTGTTTGACATTCTGTTTTCGATTTTGCCCTATTTGCAGTAGCAATGAACTAGCCCAAATACAAAGAGGGAACAGTCCGAGTCGGAAACTCAGGGTGAAATAATTAAGAATGTCGGATTAGTATGGTTGTTTTTAACACTAAATATTGAAGCATCTTAACCTGATCCCATACTTGTCCTTAAATTTTAAAATGCCACGTCACTGTCTGTTGCTGAGTCTACAAACTGCAGGACCATTGGCAAAAAAGTGTAGACTCTGATCGGACGACGCGTTCTGTGGCATATGATATGCGTCTTCACTGTTTTCCAAGTCCCGTCTTTCCCAGTACATAGGGTAAATACGATTACTGTCAAGATCAGACATAACACATCTTGGCTTACCTCCGGCTTACATTCTTCTTTTTTTATAGTGGAGAAGATATAGAGGAGCCGGCGACCAGAGTAAAACCGGAAAATGAGATGGCAATTCTAGAAAACCGGAATGGTGTATATCTCAGACAACCTGGGGGTTCAAGCGGGATTGACATTGGCGAGACAGTAAAGCTGCAAATCAGAGCCAATCTTGACAACCAGTACAAAGGTGCCTGCTTCAACTGTATCTACACTTATCCAAATGATTTGACTGGTCTGAGAATATATCTTCTTTTAAATTATTTTTATATTACGTTAAAAGTGTATTGTATGTGTACCCTCATGTTCCCCAATAATATATAGTAAAACCAGGGGTATGTCGGGCTCTATATTATAAAGCGGGTTCTCAGAATTTTAAACTAGGTTTAAAGTGCGTTGGTTGCTTTTTCAAAAATCTTTCGCGCATAAATATGTCTTAATGTGCGTAAGAATCAAAATCTTTTTCACTCTCCAATATTATGGCTTATATAGCATAAATATGTCAACGTAATGGTAGAAAAGGTTCACGATGAAGAAATTTCAATAATTTGATGCGATCATATTGATGATTTTCTCTTTTGTTTGTTTGTTGTTTTTGTTGTTGTTATCGTATCTGTTGTTGGTTTCGTTTCAAATCCAATAAGAAGTATGCCACTGCTATCATTATGTAACATATCTATATAAAATGTAGACTTCTTAGTCATAGTTTCAGATAAGCTTATTCTTAACCAAAATATAAAGGGTTTTCTCAGTTCTCCACAAAAAAAAAAAAAAAAAAAAAAAAAAAAAAAAAAAAAAGAAAACAACATATTTTTGGTGAGGAATTATGGGGCTCTGGGGAGAAGTAAGTAAAACATTTATCTTGATAGTCTTTTCATCTAGAGCAATGTTACCATGAAATTTTCATCATATGATCTCGGAAATGCGGCAAATATTGATTATGCAGTTAAAACGGTAACAAATAAATTCAAAATCTGGTTCTGAAAATCTCTGTATTATTGTAGACTTCCACATACCGTTTTCACTATAATATAATATACTATAATTATGGGGACGCATGGGGTATACTTTACATAAAATCATTAATGTAATGTGTAAACACATTTAAAAAAAAGCAAAATAAACTTTTGTGTAAGAGTTACCATTCACAACCAACAAATACGTGACCCTCGCACTAGAATGCTTAAGGTAAGCGAGCATATTGACAACAGTGCAAATAATTTGTCTCCTAAGTATTATATTTTTCGTTTTCATAAAATGTACACAGAAAGTACATCCTTACGAAGGGCCAAAGGAAGATTTTCCATAGGAAAAAGGAAAAAATTATCTGTGTTGTCAAGGTAATCAAAGACCGGAAACGTTCTTGTAACATAACGTAATTTAACGTTATTTGAAACGTTACGTTGTTGATAAGTAATTAAAGATGTCTTCTTGAAAATCTGTTGCTAATACAGTGAAACCGCGGTAGAAATTTATTAAATACACTAAATACACAGTGTTGTTGGCGATATCGGAAATTTTTGATTTTTGATATATATATATATATATATATATATCGTCAGATGGAAAATCGATAAGGTTACTAAAAATGCTGTATAAGGATAGATAGCGGCTAAAATCTCTGAGTGATATGTAGATTTCTCTCGTTTCTTGTTTTGTCGAAAATCGGAAAACACAATAGCCTAAAGAATAGTCAAAAATGTTGAGAAGAAAATTTCATACAAGAGAGATTAGAGATTATCCTGAAGTATAGATTGTAGATTGTTTCCGTTGCATTGGTATACGTCGTAGTCCATCTGCTTTCTCCCATTTACAGTATAATTATATATATGGTGAACGAATTGCGCGGACCGTTTCCCAAACTTTCAAACTATCGTTTGCCCATTTGACTAGCGAAATAATACAACACTCGCAAAAAAGTCAGGACAGACAAATTAGCCTTTAAAGCATTTTGAGCATTACTCACACCTTAGTTGTTATACAGTGCTTCCCTCTTTGCGTATTATTATTATTATTGCAACTTAGATGCAAACGTCGCAGACCCTGACCAGATGTCGTCGAATGCGGTGTCTGATCAGGCTGTGCACTGATTTGCTAAATTCCACTGTATGGGAAAGTAAGACAGAAATGGGATGGGAGCACAATCTAATATTTGTGCGTTTTGTTTCTGTTTCCAGCACATCTGCATCGTTATGGTATCAAAGCATTTAGCTGTGTGCGTTCAACCAGCTCATCTTTCAGAACGGGAGATACTTTTATCAGAGCAGATGGGTAAATTAATTCTGTTTCCTAATCGGTCAATATAAGGCTCGCTGAAGGAACATTTTACCTGCACACTTACATTGTACTACACTGTGTGATCCGTGTCTTGCCTTTTGTCAATGGCATTAGGTTAAACATATTTTATTCGCATGACTGACATTTACAAATACAAACAACGTTCGAATACAATAACAAGAGCAGCGTACAAATGGGATTCGGAAGAAAGTCTAGGGACATTTTTAAATCTGTATCCCATATTGATTTGTGTAAAATTATATGAAAATGGTGGGTTTATCTCCGCGATTTTTTATATTTGCCACTATAGAATATAAGCCAATGTGTCGTGTTATATCTGTATTTTGTTTTGATTTTGTTCTGAAATTTAGGCTCATCGGAGATAAGAAAGATTTCACAAGCCTTTGGATAATTTTATGTCAAGGCTTGCAAAGCATTGAAAACCTCGTTTCGTATATTTCATGAAATGGTCATTCATATTATAAGCCGGGGCACAGCATTTCCTACAAGACTGCATGCGGGCCCAGCTTTTGATATTCCCTTGAAGGCGCTTTGGAACCTTGGCTACCCATAGAGTGCTCTGTGAAGGCGCAGTCTTGTAGGAAATGCTGGGCTAATCAAAAGTTGATCGACCACTTGTTGACGAATCTTCGTAAACGGTATCTCTTGGTTCTGTTCTAAAATAGCAGACATGTTTTTTTTCTTTTTTTTTTTTTTTTTTTTTTTTTTTTGATGGTTTCGCTGAGTATATAATCATTAAACCGATACTCTAAAGAGGATGATCAAGTAATCAGTGCAATGTAAAATTACAAAATGCAAAATTCTGAACATGTCCTTTCTACTTTACTGCTTTGCACGTTGTTGCGACTTTAGTTGTAATTGTTTTTTTATTGTTAATGCTGATGTTTTACCTCTGACTGATTATTTTCTTCAATTTAAATTAGTAGGGTAAAACAAAAAACAAAAAAAAAAAACATAAACACTACGCATGCGCATTAAATGCTTTTTAAATGCCAATACCGTGCTTTGGTTCACAAAATGCTTATAGTTTTGCCAGTAATTCTTATTAAAAAGTCCAAAAACCATAATGTAAATAAAAAGCATGCATATTTAGTAGGATTCATCAAGAAAAGAGTTTGGTTAGAAGTTTTGCTCAATATTGTAATGGAATACCAATTATGTTACTTTAGCTGCGCTGCTGCTGGCAACCCCTTTGGATTAACAAGAGGATTCGAGAGAAACAGTTTTGATATCAGGCCTAACGGACGTTACGACATTGAAACCGAGCCATTCGTGTTCGTACCAGATGATCCGGACTCACACCAGTATTTTCTGGGATGCTATGTTACTTACTGTTACGGTGACTTCGATGGAATCAATTCACTCACCGATAATTGCCAATACGTAAGCTCTAAGAATACCCAATATATTTGGACACATTATCTCCTTACTATATTTTAGTGTGAATAAAAAACACTCTATAAATAAAGAACACATTAAAGGTTGAAAATCGGCGTCTCTGTTCAACTGAGATTCTTCGGATGCTAGCGATTTAGTTTGCAGGACTGCATACGTCGCATAGTGCATGATATCCAAGATATCAGTAAGCGCTTAATGTCCCAAGGAACGAAGTGCTCAATGTGAGCTATTGTGATCGGTCAGTGTCCGTCGACCCGCGTGCGTCGTCAGTCGTGCGGCGTCAACAATTTGCTTTAAAAGCCTACCCGGCCAATAGACTCGAAACTCGATAGGCAGCCATCTTGAAAATCTATTTTTGGCTTCTTCTCCTGAACAAAAAGGCCAATTCTTGAAACTTGGTAGGAAGCATCGGGGTGACTTGTAGATTGAAAATAGCTAAAATCGTTCCGATCAAAAATCCAAGATGGCCGCCATAATGGCCATCTTGAAAATATTGTTTTTGCTTCTTCTCCTGAACGGAAGGGCCAATTGACTTTAAACTCGGTAGGAGGCGTTGGGGTGATTTGTGGATCAAAAATAGCTACAATCGTTCCTCTCAGAAATCCAGGATGGCCGTCATGGCGGCATTCTTGAAAATTTATTTTTCGCTATTTCTCCCGAACCAGAGGCCAACTGACTTGTAACTTGGTAGGAAGCATCAGGATAACGTAGATCAAAAATAGCTAAACTCGTTTCGATCAGAAATCCAAGATGGCCGCCATGGCGCTATCTTGAAAATCTATTTTTCGTTCTTCTCCTGAACCGAAAGGCCAATTGAAACATGTCAGGAACCATCGGGGTAACTTGTGGGTCAAAAATAGCTAAAATTGTTCGATCGAAAATCCAAGATGGCCGCCATTGCCGCGATCTTGAAAATCTATTTTGTGCTTCTTCTCCTGAACCGAAAGGTCAACTGACTAAGTCTTGAAACTTGGTCGGAAGCATTGGGATGACTTGTGTATCAAAATAGCTAAAATTGTTCCGATTCAAAATCCAAGATGGCCGCCATGGCCGCATTCTTTAAAATCTATTTTTAGCTTCTGCTCCTATATTGAAAGGCTGATTGACTTGAAACTTCGTAGGCAGCACTGGGTGACTTGTAGATCAAAAGTAGCTAAAATCATTCCGATCGAAAATCCAAAATGGCCGCCATGGTTGCTACTTTGAAAATCTATTTTTTGTTTCTTCTCCTGAACCGACAGGCAAATTGCGTTGAAACTTGGTAGGAAGCATTGGAGTTACCTTTATTGTAGATTAAAATAGCTGAAATTGTTCCGATTGGAAACCCATGATGGCCGTCATTGCTGCTACATTGAAAATCTATTTTTCGCTTCTTCTCCTGAACTGAAACTTAGTAGGACGCATTGGGTGTCTTGTAGAGCAAAAAATAGGTAAAACGTTTTCGATCCGAAATCCAAAATGGCCACCATGGCCGCCATCTTGACAATCTATTTTTCGCTTCTTCACCTGAAACAAAAGGTAAATTGACTTGAAACTTGGTAGGAAGCATTGAAATGACTGGTACATAAAAATAGCTAAGATTGTTTCGATGGAAAATCCAAGATAGCCGCCATGGCCTCCGTCTTGAAAATCTATTTTTCACTTTTTCTCCTGAAACAAAATGCCAAATGTCTTGAAACTTGAAAGTAAGCACGGGATGACTAGTAGATCAAAATAACTAAATTCATTTTGATCGGAAATCCAAGATGGCTGCCATGGTCGCCATCTTGAAAATCAAAATTTCGCTACATCTCCTAAACCGAAAGACCAATTGACTCCAAACTTGGTAGGCCGCATCAAGATGACTTGTAAATAAAAACAGAGCTAAAATCGTTCCGATCAGAAATCAAATATGGCCGCCATGACCGCTATCTTGGACAGCTATTTTGCACTTCTTCTCCTGAACCGAAAGGCCACTTGACCCGAAACTTGGTAGAATACATGAGGGTGACTTGTAGCTAAAATAGCTAAAATCCTTTTGATCGTCAATCTAAGATTTCCGCCATTGACGCTATCTTAGAAATCAATTTTACACTTCTTCTCTTGCACCGAAAGCCAATTTACTCGAAACTTGGTAGGAAGTCTGGATGACTTGAAAATCAAAAATAGCTAAATTTGTTCTGATTAAAAATCCAGTCTGGTCGCCATCTTGAATATCTATTTTGAACTCTTCTAAACAGAAATGCGAATAGACTCGAAAATTGATCGGAAGTATCAGGGTTACTTATAGATAAAAAAAAATAGGTAAAAGCATTTTTTATCGGAAGTCCAAGATGGTCACCCTTGTAGACATGTTGAAAATCTATTTTGTACTTCTTTATCCTGCTACAAAAGGCCAATTGATTCGAAACTTTATTGGAAGTATCGAGGTGATATAGAGCAAAAGCAGCTTAAATCATTCTGATTGGAAATCAAAGATGGCCGCCATCTTGAAAATCTATATTGAACTTCTTCTCTTGAACCGAGAGAACAACTGACTCTAAACTTGTCTTGTGATCAGACGAACGATACAGGACCATTTTGGCTCTCTTGTTTTATACTGTGATATTTTTCACTGATGAGGTAGAGGACCCGTACGTTGACCGAAAGTTTTCCGCGAGTAAAACTAGTTTAAACCCCCCGCTTCGATTCCCGTCAAATAATTTTCTCTTCTAGCCGTTTAAAGGTTGCTATTCTTTTTGTCGCACCTGCTTTAGTATGGGCAACTTAGGCGTGCAAGTTTCCGTCCGTTCGTCCGTCCGTCCGTTCGTCTTTCCGTCAACATTTACCCTGGGTGTCTTGTGAGCGCAACTCCTCCTACAGTTTTGTACCGATCATTTTGAAACTTTGCATGTGTTTTCTTCATGGTGTGAAAATGTGCATGTGGTTTGGATATAATTGTTAGATTATGTTTTGTCAGTTTTTCCACATTGTGAACTTAGTCATTTTTCACCTCAATATATAGACAGTGGGTACCTCTTGTGAGCGCAACTCCTCTTACAGTTTTATACTGATTGTTTTTAGACTGTGCATGTGTTTTCTTCATGGTATGAGGATGTGCACGTGGTTTGGGTATAATTGTTAGAACATTTTTGTCACTTTTTCCACATTGAGAACTTAGTAATTTTTCACCCTCAATATATAGACAAAGGGTACCTCTTGTGAGCGCAACTCCTCTTACAGTTTTGTACCGATCGTTTTGAAACTTTGCATATGGTATCAGGATGTGCATGTGGTTTGGGTATAATTGCTAAATCATTTTTGTCACTTTTTCCACATTGTGAACTTAGTCATTTTTCACCCTTTATATATAAATAGTTGGTACCTCTTGTGAGCGCAACTCCTCTTACAGTTTTGTACCGATTATTATGAAACTTTGCATGCGTTTTCTTCATGGTATGAGGATGTGCATGTGATTTGGATGTAATTGTTAGATAATTTTTTTCACTTTTTCCACATTGTTAACTTAGATATTTTTCACCCTCAATATATAGACAGTGGGTACCTCGTAAGCACAACTCCTCATACAATTTTATACTAATCTTTTTGGACTTTGCACATGTTTTCTCCATAGTCTGAAGATGTGCATGTGCTTTTCATATAATCCTTGCCATATTTTTGTCACTTTTTAGTTCTTTTTGAACTTTGTCATTTACTGACCTAAGGTGTATAAACAGTAGGTACTATGTGATTGCAACTTCTCATACAATTTTAAACAAGTCTTTTTGAAACTTTGCACATGTTTTCTCCCGGGTCTGCAGAAGTGCACGTGGTTTGGAAATTATTTTTAAATTTATTTTTGTCACTTTTTCCACTTTAACTTTGTCATTTTCTTAACCTCAGTTTTTCCACATTGTGAACTTAGTCATTTTTCACCCTCAATATATAAACAGTGGGTACCTCGTGAGCACAACTCCTCATACAATTTTATACCAATCTTTTTGAAACTTTGCACAGGTTTTCTCCATAGTCTGACAATGTTTCATATAATCCTTGTCTTAATTTTTGTCATGTTTTCTGCTAAGAATGAAATAAACTCATTTAATAACCACATTCTGATTGTGGCTCCTGTGACTTGTGCCCCAGCAGGTGCGACGCCGCCTTCCGCGGAATTCTGGTTTCATACATTGGTTATGGTAAATGTACCGTTTAGTCCTTGTTTGTTCCTCATCTCTTCTTCTATCGGTGCCGCGGGAAGGCTGTGCTTCGTGATTTTCTGGGTAACTTTATCTCTAAGTTTATGCTAACAAGGCGTTACTTGTATACTGTCTTATTTAATGGCAAATTGATACTCCATCAAGGAAGGCGCCTCAATCAAATGGTTTTGTCACCCTTGTTAAAAGAGATTTACCCTAAACGGAAAAATGCACCTCTGGGAGCAAATCCTTTCCTATTAGAGTAAACCCCTTTTCAGAAGGTGTTTGATGTTCCGTAAAGCAAATAGAAAGTAAAACAATATGCATCCTAGCACCTTAACATCTAATGCCAATTATTTGTATGGACATAAACATTTTAAACATGTTAAGCATGCAAATGCTAATGAAACAGAATCATTCTTTCCTTTAAGAATATCCGCCATTTTTTGGAGGATTTTAAATACTATGAAGGCATTTTTGTCTGCAAAGTTTTTCTCCCTTTAGAAAATTTCGGCAAGATATTATAGGTGAATTGGTGTACCTTACTTAAACGGCCAATATTCTTTTTTTTCTGTTACTGTCTAGTCTTGCGATACGAGCTCAAGGAAGAAGAGATCTACGTCACTATACGACTTTGACAGGGTTGTTCTTACTGTAAATATCAACATGAACTCAACAAGTCACAAAAGCCTTGACAAGGGTAAATATATTATGTGCCGCGCCACAATAAAATTCAGCTGCGAATTGAATATGCGCAGATTAGAACAAAGCAATACGCGAATGTTTTAATAATTAGGAGAAAATTTATTCTTAGAAAGCTGCACCTCATTGAATAGCCTACTAGCATGCTTGGACAGTTTATGGATTGTCTGACTTGGCTCAAACAAAAGGTTTTAGGGGAATGGATACACTTTTAGGGGAGATAACTGTGTTGGAATTGTTTTGGCTTCCTTCTGAAAAGGGATCTATCCTAGAAAGAACGAGTTTCTTCTCCTTGGAAGCACATTCTTTCCTTCTAGAGCAGACCCCTTTTTAGAAGGGACTTGATATATAGGAATGCAAACAGAAAGTCACAAAAGTTATCTCCTTTGTTAAATAGCGACAAATCTACCAAGTGTATTAAGTCCCCATAATTATAATTTATTTCCACATACATGGGTATATGAACATACATTTAGATTTATAGAATACATAATACAAATCGAAATGTAAGCTATTCCGCCTCCTGATGTAGCGTTAAGTTAACAATGCAATGTAACAGTTTAATGTATAACTAAACACAGTGACATAACGCCTTAGCGTGCTATACGACCAAACGTTCTGTTTCTTGCCGGGAAGGCTGATATAAGTATGTTTTCGTGCGAAAGAAAGAGCCACGATGTGAAAAAATGGGGTATCAGATACACTAACCGGTCTTAATTTGCTTAATAATCAAATCATTTATCATTGCTCATGTGAGATGGTGAAAATAACTAGGCTTTTCTGATTCTTCCACAAAAAGATATGTTGTGGTAGGCGCTTCTAGTGAGTACCCACGGCTTATATTTTTGTTGACGAATTAGAAAAAAATATGAACATTTGTTTGTTAAAAATGACTTATCTAGAACTAAAACTTAAAACAGTACAGTATGTGTGTAACAATCTGCAGCTATTTTACAACATCCAGTGTTCTTATTATGCTGTTGTTTTTTTTACAGAAAAGGGGGCCCAGAGGGTCCTGATTGTCGTGTCTACGATCCTTGGTGTAGCCATCCTTGGTGTTATTATTGTCATGGTGGCCTTTCTTCTGTTTGCAAAAAGACGGAGATACCGAACAGACGACAGTTTATCGCAAAGCTCGACCAAAAGCCTCCCAGTGCAAACGAATATGAAAGCCTAATTGGTCGCAACAACGCAACAACCATATGTCAAACATTTCTTAAAGCAGGAAATAACATAGAATATATATTTATTATGATATTTATTATCGGACCCTAATTATGCTGATATGTTTTGAATGGCCAATTGTTTTCTGGTTAAGCGTTGCTTCATCGTTAATTATTAGAGCAAACGACACAATGTTTTCTTTTCTTCTAGAAAGTAGGATAACATTTACTGTGGATTGCCTCCTTAGGCCTGAGGCCTGAGACATTTTGCTGGAAATATCAAACTCAAAGTATATTTTCTGTGACTTGTGTGGGAGGAGGAAATAAAAAACAAACAAAAAAACAACTAATTTGTTATCTGCTACATTTGCACGCGCTAAAATATAAGTGAAGATACCCATGTCACAATTACGAAGCAAACCCTTCCCGAACCACCAAAAGAAGGAGAAATGAAAAAAAAAAAAAATAAATAAAATAAAGACAACACAAAGGACAACCACACACGCACAAACAAACAATAACTGCAACAGCGGAACCACCTTAGAACGTTAAAAATATATACACATATAATCAAAACACCGTGATGAAACAAAGCAAAGAGCTAAATTTTAATGGAAGTGAAGTAAACAGTTCCCTGAAAATGTAATGAGACATTTTACACAGAAATCTCACATTAATCTATGCATCCGCACATGTTAACCCCCACTTTGCTAGGAAGAAACCTCAATACTCAAATGGTAATCCAACAAGGTGTATTTCTAAAATATAACTGAAGTTACACAGGAAACGCCAGTCTCCAAGCAGAACCTGTCTGAAGCACTAAAAGAAGGAAATGTGAGAAACAAACAATTAAAAACAATCGTTACATATAATAATACTACCGATAGACAAACAAACACTGAAACAAGGGAGCCACCTAAAACTTAACTCGTCAATAAAAACACAATCATAAAGATAATCAGTTTGCTTTGTTTTGTTTCCTTTTTATTTCATCGAGCGATATTTTGTAACGGTATGTCAGCAAAATCATTACTCACCGCCAAAGACGGACGAATAATGTTTTGGCACTGCTGGTGTGTCTGTTCGTCTGTTATATGTCCGTCAGTCTATGTTCACCGTCCAAAACCAAATCTCTGTAAAAACTGTTTATATTTGATTCACAGATAAATGATTACAGCTATCGACGTTCAACAAACTGACAACGTCATTGAAATTGATCTATGTACTTAGGGATTATGGCTCCCGTGACATAGTCTAAATGCTCATTTAAAATGTAAAACTTTATGACCGTGCGGAGCCATGTCTCTGTAATCACTGACGAGAGTCTATTCGTACTAAGTGTATACTGTAGTATGTCGACAGCCTCATAGTTTCATCAGCTCATCTATTTATTGGGAGCGATACCCTTGACATAGATTGGATAAGAACCTACCGTGCAAATACTGCTTTTGTCTGTCCGGAGCCATATCTATGTAATCATTAGTCAGAGGTGCTTCAAACTTAATGACTATTGTTGTGGTGTCTCAGTATCCTGATAATTTGACTTGAACGAACCAGTTTGCTGAGAAGGTATTGCCCTTGACATACTCAAAATAAGCATCTGTCTGTCTTGAGCCATATCGCAAATCTTAGTTATATTTGGATAAATGAGTATGCTCGTGATCTCATATGTTTGTGGGAAACGAGATATCATCTTAGGAATTATTTCATCTGTCCGTCCAGAGACATATATCTGTAATCATTAATCAGATTTGATTCTTACGTGGAACATTACTGTAGCAATGGTTAGTTAATGTCCTGATAACAACTCAGTAATGTGGGCGTCTGTCAAGCGACTTACTAGGCAATACGCTTAAATGTGGCGTCTGTGTACTACACAAAACAGCGTTTATCTTGGAAAACTGATTTTTGCGCTTTCATTGGAAAAGAGCTATCTACAATCCACCTAGCTTTTCATAAACATTTTTCTTCAAAATGCGCATACACATATATGTCATATGCAGGTTTATTCTTTCTTCTGTCTGAACATGAAAGCCTAAGATTTCTTTCTTTATTTATTTATTTATTTAGTTTAGAACAATAGTACGACACGCTAATAATGTTCAATATTATCAGCATATACAGTGGCACCGCTGCTAACGGTCAACTCACAACAACAGCCACGTACCTCTCTAAAAATAATAACCAATTTTCTGATAGTCCGAAGTACATTTTTCTATATATTAAGCCTCTACAATAGCCACCTCCCTACAACAGCTACTTGTTCCAAAGACTATTTTGCTAAAGCATGAGAATCTGCCTTTCATTCGCATATCTACATTACTAGGAACTTGCTGAGTAAAGTATTTACCCAAAATAATCGGACGCTCTAACTTTTTACCGTACCTATCCTAAAATTTTAACTTGCACATTTGGCTAACTAGTATTTAATAGTTCCCCCAAATGCAGACCCTGATCAAACTGTTTGGATTTTAATCTGGGTCTACACTGTTTGCTCAGGCTGTATTATGTCGGAATATTTAAGGTAAATATGGTGGCTTGCGATAAGACGAGTATTTCAAGAAATTTGTTATGGTGTGTACATCTGACCTAGTTATTTTTTGCGATAAACAGTCACCTTTGCTCAATCAAAATGATGTACAAACGTTTAATGTCACAATGATCACCACCAGGGTAGGCTGTTATGGAAAGCAATTGCTGTCTTATACGGCGCAAACACCTTGTGTTTTGTGACAGTTTGTTACGCTATGTGGTGTGTAATTAGTTTATACCAGTCTGATGTCACTTTATGTGGGTTAAAGATTTCATTATCTGACTTTATTGTTACGCTTTGTGAATTGGCCATAACGTTTTGTGCATTTATCAATACGCTTTGTGCGTTTGTTATATACTTATGCTGATTTAATATTACATTATTTAATTTGTTCATTACGTTTTGTATATTTCCTAATACCTTCTGTGGACATTTCATTTCGTTATGTCACTATGGCTGGTTGATGCCGTATAAGTAGGAAAGGCACGTTTACGTCATGTGACAACTCTTTACGTTATATGAGTTTGTCATTACGGCAAGAGTGTTTGTCATTACGTTATGTGAGTGACTGCGTTATGTGAATTTGTCATTACGTTATGTAAGTTTTTCATAACAATGTGAGTTTGTCAATACGTTCTGTGACTTTGTTATTACGTTATGTCTTAAACCGTAAGTAGCGGAAGCTGACAAGATTTCCCATCTTATATAAAGGTGCTTGATAATCGCCAGTACTTAATATCGATTATTACCATTTGTGTTGCCGAACATGAGCCATCTATCTATCTATCTATCTATCTATCTATCTATCTATCTATCTATCTATAAGATTTGTGGACATCAGTTTCTAAACATACTGCCCCAGTGCCAGTCCTATCAATATGACACACACCACTACTGTCCAAGTATCAGTCCAACTGATACAATAGTCACTTTCTGTCCCAGTATTATTCCTACTGATATGATACAGCTCCAGTACCAGTCCTACGGACATTGTACATTCCACTACTGCTCCGGTACGAGTCCTATTGATACGACAGTACCAGTCCTATTGATATGACACAATACACTACTGCCCCAGTACCAGCCCTACGTGTACGATACAGTGCATTACAACCTCAGTGCCAGTTGTATTGATGTACACTACTGTCACATTGCTAGTCCAACTGATACTACACAGTCCACTACCGTCCCAGTACCAGTCTTACTGATATGATCCAGTCCACTAATGCCCCAGTATCAGTCCTAATGACATGATACAATCACCTTCTGTCGCGGTACTAGTCCTACTTATTGATACAGTCTACCACTGCCCAGTACCAGTCCAACTGATACGACAGCCCACTTCTGTCCCAATGCATGTCCTGGATATATGATACAGTCCACAGCTGCTTCACTACAAGACATAATGATAAGATAGTCCACTTCTGCCCTATACAAGTCCTTCTGATACCTTACTGAAATCAGTCCTAGTGATACTCAACAGTCCACTACTGTCCCAATTCTAGTCCCTACAGTCCACACTACAATCCGCTACTGCCCCAGTATAAGTCCTATGGATACGAAACAATCCACTATTGCCCCAATACCAGTCATATTGATACAACTCAGTACGCTACTGCCCCAGTACCAATCCTACTTAAACGCTACAGTACACTTTTGCCCCAGTATCAATCTCAACTAATGCCCCAGTACCAGTCCTACGGACACTCAGTAGTCCGCCACTGACCCAGTAAAAGTAATAATCCTATTCATAAGACACAGTATACTATTGCCCCAGTACCATTCCTTCTAATAAGCTACAGTACACTACTGCAGCACTGATAATACCTTGATCAAGTTTGAATATGGATCATGTCGGATCAAAGACTATGTCACTAGTCAAATCTCGTTAAACCTTGTGTACACCGTGGGGGCCACAGTTTTGCGTCAATCTTCGTAAAACTCTGCCAGAATGTTTGACTTTATAATATCTTGGCAAGTTTGAATATGGATTACATCGGATTAAAAACTAGGTCACTAGGTCAAATTTCTTTTAAACATTGTTCACCCTCTATAGACCACAGTTTTGCTTCAATTTTCTTCATGAAACTCAATCAGAATATTTGACTTGATGATACTTCAGTCAAGTTCGAATATGGATCATATCAGATGAAACACTAGGTCACTAGGTCAAATTTATTTAAAAATTTGTTCTGCCTCTAAAGGCAAGAGTGTTGCTTTAATCATAATGAAACTGTACCAGAATGTTTGTCTTGATGATATTTTGGTCAAGTTTGAATATGGGTCATGCCGGGTCAAAATAAGGTCAATAGGTCAGATTTCTTTAAAACATTTTTCTCCTTCTTAGAGGCCACAGTTTTGCTTCAATCTTTCTTTATAAAACTTTACATGAATGTTTGACTTGATAGTACTTTGGTCAACTTCAAATATGGAACATATCAGATAAAAACTTAGGTCACCAGGTCAAATTTCTAAAAAAAACAAAAAAAAAAAAAAAAAAAACATGTTCACCCTTCAGTGTATATTTAGGCCAGTTTCTGAGTAATTGTTGGTCCTACAGCAGTGATACTTGGCACTTGCAGACATCTTAGCATGGCCTCTTGAATGCAGTCTTCTATATTTGACCTTGACCTATATTCCACGGTTCACTAACTTTGTTAATTTTTTGCATTTAGGTCAATTTCTCAGTAATTATTGGTCCTACAGCCAGTGATACGTAGCACATGCATACATCTTAGCATTGCCTCTTCAGTGCAGTCATTCATATTTGACCTTGATCTATATTTCCTGGTCCATTAGGCATGCTACATTGTCTTACTTGTTAATATAATCATCTTGAATCTTGGTCAGAATGTTTGTCTTGATCATTTATTGGTCAGGTTCTCTAAGTGCTATGATACTCATGTGAGCGTTACAGGGCCATCATGGCCCTCTTATTTATAATTCTGAACATTTTTTTTAACATTTTAGACCCCTACTGCTCAAATACCGTACCTATATTTATAATTTTTGCCGCAAATCCCACCCCATATTTGCCGCACATGCCTCGTACAGGCAGATGTTCCCTGAGAGACAGAGAGACAGACAGACAGACAGACAGACAGACAGACAGTGAGAGAGACAGAGAGAGAGGGAGAGAGAGAGAGAGCATCTTATTCGCTTCTTTTCGCTTTTCTATTTACAATTCATAGATTTTACCCATCGTAGCATCGATATGTTTTATCTCTGCATAGATAGCTGGTTAGAGTATCTTGCGCTAAAGGCAAAACAAACTCGCCTCAAAGAGAGCAGTATATAGGATTCGCTTGTATGTGTGTACATGAGTGCATTTCTATGCATTCAGTAGTTTCCGTTTCGAAGTGAAGTAGTAAATGTATTTTGATCAGAGAAGTAGCTGAAGCTATCCAAATTAGCCGTACAAACATATTTCCTTCTAAAATCAGTGTTTTCAAGTTGTTAAAGAACATTTCCTCTTGACGGTAAGGAGCTCCTAAACAGTGAAGTTTAAGACAACTAGACAAGTTTGCGAATCTGTTCAAATATAACGTTTTACAGACAACAGGGATACAATGCTAAGCAGTTTGGCTGTTGCTATAAAACTATATTTTCCGAGTTAACCGGAAAATGGTATCAGGGTTAATAGACACGATTTACGGTTTAAATTGATTTCCTGGACAACAGTAATGTTCTACAAACGTAAAGTGTTTGCGCCATATAAAACAGTTACGGTGTTCAATAGGCTGTTTCGTTAAGTTAAAGAGGTGCTTTATTTCGACGGATTAGTATAGCTACATAAACATCCGTTGACTTCTCTAAACCTTCATAGTCGTGATGCATGTAGCTGTAATGTAATGGATAAAACATAGAGTTGTTGCAACCGATTACCTAAATTATATATGCAACGTGAAATTCACACACACACACACACACACACACACACACACACACACACACACACGCGCACAGAGAGAGAGAGAGAGAGAGAGAGAGAGAGAGAGAGCGTATATTTTAATTAAAGGCAGCTGGCATGTAAATACTGATTAGTTTAGGCCTACAATTACATCAGTTTCAAGACCTCATTTTCAAAGCACAAGCTGTACATGCAAGAAATGATAAAACTCTACACCAGGCGGAAAACGCCGTTGCATTTTATGTTAAAAACGACCACATATACTTGATAGGATGATTTGTGTACAAAGCAATGATACTTGCTGCAGATATTGATTTTTCCAACAGTCGTTTTTCTCATATAGACGTTTTTCTAACTTAAGCGCTTGATATACAAGAACTCAATACAGATAGAAAATGGAAGTCTTGGTTTTGAAGAGACTCAATCAAGCCGAGCCTCCGATTTTCGTGACATGAAGGCAATCATTTTTGAATTTTATTTACTTAGACTCTTCATAAGCAGGAATGACGTTTGTAACGCTGCTAGCCTGTTTTCTAGGAAAAATAAGAAAATAAGAAAATATAACAAAATGTCATCTGCTGAAATGTTTCTTAGCATGATAAGCGTTAAATAGGCAGTATGAGATGTTGTCAAGATACTTTTTCTGATGCTGACATAAATTTAGCGGAGTGTTATCATCAAATAACATGGATAAGCACAGTGAAATAATGACTACACTTATGCAGATTGTCATATGTAAACTTTGTCCCAATTATAATGTCCGTCCTGATTATAATGCCCATATCCTTGTTAGCATTGATCAAGTGGTATTTATATTTGGGAAATAAGACTACTCTCCTCTCAAGCGTCATTCGGAAAGTAATTTTTTTTTTTTTGGCTGGGCGCTTTACTCAGAAGAATTAACTTAGCAAATATTTGTAATGACTAAATGCAGAACCTATTGTCGTACCTACCTATGCCAAAATAGTTTATTCTAGTCAACGGTTTAAATAAATCCATCAAATTCCATTTTCTCCACAGTTTATGAAGGCTGCAAACTATTCAAAAAATCGACAGGGTAGGTAGTTTGGATGCAGGTTTTCAACAAGTTCCACTTATTTGAAATTTCTAAAATGTTCACAGTATTGTTATGGAACATAATTCATTTAAAATCAGTGAAGAAAAGCAAATAAATAACTTATAATATTTTGTTTTCCAAAAATCTAGTTTACTATAAAAAATCCCATAGGCCAGACCCATTTTTTGGCCGTAAAAACGACTTTATAGTAAATACTCGAAAATAAAGCGCAGAAACAGAAAAGACGAATGATTTCTGTAAGGTCAACTAGATCAATACTGTTTAATTCAGAATAAAACACCAAGCAAAAAACGTCTTTCCAAAGATGTCGGAAAGACAGTAGAGCAATGACTATTGTAATGCTGTACTGGGCAATTGGAAATTTAAGTGTGGGGACAGGCGCCAAAAACTTAAACTGCGGGGGGGGGGGGGGGGGGATATGAATATGATGAACTGACCTTGTGAAAATTACATGAAAAGGTAATGATGTTGTTACATGTAAAACACCATACTAAGAAAGGAAATATACATAAATGTGAATACAATCTCTCCAAAAACATAGCATAGCATGAACTCTCGCATAATTTAATATCACCCCTGTGTTTTCCTCATTTTATTATATAAAGTGATGAATTAGAGGGTTTGTCTTAATCCTGAATACATGAAGCATTCCTTCAATTAGGGTGTATATATAGCGTCAGAAAAAAAAGTTTTGAAATCGTTTTGTTTATAAACCGTCCACTGAAAAGGCAGGGCCTAGCTTTATGCATAAAGACATAGGTTCCGAAGTTGAAAGGTTAAATTTAATCTGCTGATTATAAATAAAATCTACAGCATTTGCATTCTATTGCTTTCTTTTTACAGAAAATAAGACGATATTCCATTAAAAATTCCTCTAAAACTTGACTGCCTAATTGCCTCCGCATTCAAACTATCTCGTTGAGTTTGAATAAAATATCAAGTCTTATTTTCTGTGAAAAATGTAAAAGTATCGCCGTTTTATCTACTCCTTAAGGGCGCTAAATGTTAAACTGTATATTAGACAGAACACGTAATGGGTTTCTCCATTTTTTCTTCATTGGTTATAATATCTGTCAATGTTTTATTATGCAAAATCTGAATATGCTTAATTCCAAAGAATTCTTTATTTCAAAACAAAATTCATTTTTTTAAATACTTTAATTTACTTCACTTTGTTTTAATATTCAGGCTGAAAATTAAAATGGAGTGGAATCGATTAAATTATCCTATGCTTTTACACATTGTATAACAATTAACATTTTGTCTTCCAGCTTAACATTTTCAAAAATATTCCATTATTACTTAGTACTTTTCCATCATCAAAGCTGCTCTTGTTGTATTACTTGATGTACTATTCTATAATTACTGACATTCTTCTTTGTTGTAACTCTTACTCCCTCCCGACTGACTACCCTGCCTTCTGTTGTCCCTCATTACCCGTTAGACAAAATGATGCACCAGGACTGTCACTACGACCCGTTTTGATGTTTCTACATTTCCTACAAGCTAGCATCTAATACCTGAAAGTAGATCAGATGGGCTTGGTGGCAACTTTGGAGTTTCCTTATCATTAAGACTGGGTATCACGAAACGAATATCACATAACAAGAGTAACTTTCTACTCTTTAGTATGATACGTACTTACGCTGTCATGTTCTCCAAACACTCGCAATGTCCCCGCACTTAGTCTGACACTGGCTTTTCAGCGAAGCAACGAGCATTATAAGAACATCAGCATACCCTTCATGCGCCGATACTTTCATGTGCCGTCATGTAATATCTCATTCCGTCGTAACAGCTTATTATTACTTATTGTATTTAACCTGATCATATAGTTGTTATATTTGTTACTTTAATGCGGTGACATTGAGGTTGATCCTGGACCAGACTCATATGGAGGCAGCAATGTTAACAGCAGCAATATGTCGGCAAATTTCTTTGAATTACTCTCCAATCACTTAAGTATACTCCACTTAAATACTCAAAGTCTTATACTCAAAACGGACATTATTTGAAGCAAAGCCGAGGTATACGACGTCCTTTTTTTCCCGACAGATGGCTAAATCATAATACTAATAGTTCTGATATACAAATTAAGCAGTTTATGCCACCTTTCAGAATAGACAGACAAGGTCGCCCCGGTGAAGGAGCTGCTCTTTGCGTCCGTAATACATTATCATGCAAACTTAGATCGGATCTGGAATAACCTGGTGCTGATTCTGTTTGATTTCAGCTCCAGGTAAGATCCAAAATGGTACTGACTGGTGGGTTCTATGGACCCTCTGACAGCAGACAGGACTACTTTGAATTGAACAAAAAAAGCGTAGACTGAACATACAACACCAACATAGCCGACCTCCTCATAACAGGCGACTTCAACACTTTTTTTTTGATCTACTAGTCGCCCCCATAGTTCCTAATAAGTTTCAATTCAATTGACATTTCGATTCTAGAGAACTTCAAAATATATTTTTATGATGGCAGCCATCTTGGATTTCCGACCGAACGCTTTTAGCCATATTTAATCTCTAAGTCACCCCAAGATTTTCTACCAAGTTTCAAGAATTGGCTCAGGAATTTAGTTGTCATTCAAAGCAAATTCTTGACGCTGCACGACGGACGACGGGCATTGACCAATCACAATGCTACCTCACATTGAGCACTTCGTGTTTAGCTGAATTAACAAGTCTATGTGAGCTTCTTGAAAGCAGTTTTACCATATTAGAAGCGTTTTCTTTCTAAGATGGAGTCGAACTAGTTATGAACATTTCAATTTGCGCTCTGCCAGGTCCACTCGTCCTCGTGATGGTAAGTATGTATTTTCTTTTTCTTATCACTGGATTATTGTTTGTTTTAAATTCTAAGAGCTTCAGCCATTTTTCGTTTGAGCCATCATTTCAAGACTTTCCTCAGACTTAGTCTCAGTCATTTGCCGAACTTGCCATCCAGTCATCTTGATATATACAACATATTATTATAACTTACTGACGACTCCATCCTCAATCTGTTTAAGGAGTTTGGGGCCTGATTAGTAATGCTGTGGTTGGGCCCATCGCAGTCCTGGTTATCTCCACGTCGATTGTTTTAAAAAAGCGATGTCCGTCTATGCATCTTTCACACTATGTCCTCCTAAACCACTTGGTGGAATTTAACGAAACTTGCTACATGACTTCCCATTATGGTAAGAGTGTGCGAGAGCAACACTGTTTTTTTCCGGCCGTCCGGCGTCTTTTCTATCTGTCCGTCACGCTATCGCCTCCTAAACCACTGAGTGGAATATAACCAAACTTGCTACATGACTTTCCCTTATGGTTAAGTTGTGCGAGAGCAATATTATTTTTCTATCCGTCCGTCAGTCCGGCATCCGTCCGTCCATCTGTCCGTCACGCTATCACCTCCAAACCACTGGGCGGAATTTAACTAAACTTGCTACATCCGTCCGTAATGCTATTAGCAACGTTAGCGAGGGGATTCCCGATTGCCATCGACTGTGCATTCTAGTTGTGGTTATCTTTAGTTCTTCCTTCAGTTTGCCATTAAACCTTTGCTTCCTTTCATCACAGTGTACGTGATTATATGTCCTACTGTGACGATTCACTGATGAGGTAGAAGCCCTCAATGCGGCATGAAACTATGTTTGTAATTTGGAGCTGCAGCATAATTAAGGTTGAGGTTATGCGCGAATTATTCTACTGACCTTGCCTCTCTTGCAGTTCTTCGTTGGTGCGTCGATGGTTTCAAATGTGGCGTTATTTTTGATTTGTTTATTTTATTATTATTATTATTATTGTTGTTGTTGTTGTTTGTTCCTCATCTCTTCTTTTGGTGCCATAGAAAAGCTGTGCTTCGTAATTATGGCATTTCTTTCGTATAGCCACTTATATATTTTCTTAAAATTAATAAAAATCATATTGTAAATACAATAGACCAAATCAGTTTGTTTTTTTTTTTGTAGTGGGCACGTTAGCCAACAATTAGAAAAGAAAGTATAAATGTATCATTTTTATTAATTCTGATACAACAGAATGCCACTAAATGTAGTAAAACGGTCTGTGGTTGTTCCAGTTGCACCTATATTGGCCCACCGATAATTCTCTACCGCCACGTGGTCTCCTGCTCTCAACCGCATAATAGCCATATTGCTTCCCTGCGCTTCATGGTTGGCGTGATATTCAGAATCAGCTATTCCATCAACTTTATTCACACCGTCAACAAACGAGCTTTGCAACTATCTGTTGATGCCAAGCACCTACTTCAAAAAAGAACAAATACACTCCATCGACAGGGCATGAAAATATTCCCGTTTGGGCATTGTACGCTCCTCCGTCGTTAAATAAAACATGATTGAAAACAACTGTCTGATCAATTCCTAGATGTACTGAATGATCCATATATGCAGTAAATCCAACTGGTGTATCTACTGTTTCCAGAAGATATCGTTGGTTTCTTACAGTCCCGTTATTTTCATGGCCAGTTATAACTTCTTGTAACTCCGGGGCAACGAGTTTCTCCTTTTCAAATTGAAATGGAACCGTTTTCTCCTCTACTTGTCGCTGCATTTCCTTCTTGAGGTCGTCAATTTCAGTTGCATGTTCGTCTTTTAGATTTCGGAGTTCTTGCTCCAGATCATGAAGACGGCTCGCAAGCACAGCACAAGTATCCTTTTCATTTAGACCATTCATTTCAATTTGTTTTCTAGAAGCGACACAAATCAACGAAAACACAACTCCCAGGTTTATTTTAAGCGATTTGTACATTTTTGTCCTCGGTGTTTGCTTTATTTCAGCAGACTGATCTACTGATGTAGATATAGTCATGAAAGATAAGATAAATTGCTACGTCAGTAAACGTACCTTCTGGTATGTGCGCAAATGAATACTCGAATTGCTACGAACAGTTTAATCAGAGTCTTCGTTGTTCACATGAAGAAATTTTGCATCCCTGGCAATATGCGCGAATAAGTAGTCGGATCTGAATCTTTGATGGGCGCACATGTCCGAAGGTACGTTTTCTGACGCTGCGGCTTGGATCATACTTGTCAACTAGCAGATTTACATACTAGTGCGCGCCCGATGTAATAAGAAACTCATGATATGTATATGTCACTGTTTTTGATAAGGCAATAAATACGTGGGAATACAAAGACTAAATCTGTAATTGCGCAATCCGTTGAATGTTAGTCAGCCCAGTTCGGTTTGGCTAGCATTCGCTAGTGCCCTACAATCTCGCTGTTAATCCGCGTTAGTACTGCAAAAACAATATCAGTTATCGACAGATATATCGGTATAGCACTAATCAGTACTGATATCACAGAGTAGGACAAATAAAACCATTTCCATATATGGTCACTATTAAATCTTTCTTTTTCATGCTTTTTCATGCTTTCATGCTTTATTCACAAGCAATCAGGTGATTGCTGCAGTGTTAAGGTTTGTTTGTCCTTTTATAGCCATTATCTATATATATATATATATATATATATATATATATATATATATATATATATATATATATATATATATATATATATATATATATATATATATATATATATATATATATATATATATATATATATATATATATATATATATATGTTGATGAGGGCTATGATATCTATTGAACCACTGGGTGTAAATTTGTCTCATGAACCGAAACTATTTCCGTTCCTGTCTGTGTTCAGTGTTTCTAAACTTGCAGGATACATGCATGACTGTGTCATGCTTAACAGTTTTGATTACCTTGACATATTGTCAGAAATCTATCGCATTAAAAGTGCACCCGCAGTCCATAACGTCAATGTGTCTTTGAAATGTGTAGGTCCGTGTTCCCTCATAAGATATAATGACAGCAGGTATATTTGGTGTCTACCTTATAAGGGGATGTTTAGAATTGTGTAGTCTTTAAGAAACTTGTCAGCATTCAGAAATATTTATTTATTTATTTATTTTTTTTGTTATTTTTTTGTTATTGAGGTTTTCTGAACGTTTTCATCATATTTCATACACTGAGTAAAAGGAAAGCATGGAGAACGACAGTAAAAGAGAGAGGAAAGACAGACCTCGCAAAATAATCAAATTTTTAACAATGGTGGCTACACTTTCTGACTATACTATCATTGTTAATATCAACATGTAAATAGCAATAAGAGTCGGGGGCTCTCAACATAAAATGGGAAAAAGGCACTTTGATAGCGATGACCTTGATTAGCCTGCTGCGCCTCTGTACAGTCCAATCACGGCCCTCGACGTCGTCTCTATGAACTTAATCCGGATATAACAAAATCCACAACCAAGTGCCAAAACACACACACACACACACACACACACACACACACACATATATATATATATATATATAAACGCATATATCACTGAACACAAGGAATAAAGCGTACATATGTATGGATTCACTGACACACATATTGAATTGAAGCGTAAATGGAAAAGATATGGTCTTCCTCCCATTCATATATGCTTTGCTCAATGCTTCAATAAGTGAAAGGAGCAATTCGTGCAATTCGGTGCAAAGGAGAGGATGTATAGTCATTGTTGAATTTGAGAATTTGGATTATATATACCGCATTTATCAAAACACTGTTGACCCAGATCTGTCGCCGCAGAACGCAAGTCTGACCAGGATCCACACTCTTTGTCACTTGCCGGCAGGTGAACAAGAAATCAAATAAAGTTGTTCAAACCTTAGGGCAAGTATGGTAAGAATTTAAGTCTTCTACATTTTCAGGGCGAATACAATACGGCTGAAAACTAGATAATGCTTTTGTTATTTTATCTTTCTGTGGTTAAAAAAAGTGAATGAATTAAGTTAAACAAATGTTTATGATTATATTTTATCCTACCGGTAGCACGCCTGGTAAACTATCATAGGTACCTCTGCGGAGGTACTGATTAAATGGTTGTGACAGATATCCGGAGCTACCTGTGATGGTCAAAAACTAGACATAAAAACGTAGGTGTTCGTCTTTTTTGATAAAATACACAGTAACCAGAGAGTTTACTGAAAATCAAAGAGTGCTATTCGACCCTTATAGGCATAAAGTTTTGTCACACGTCATACCCCCCAGAACTTTCCATATTTACCAAAGATATGACCTTTGAAGTGGCTTCGAAGTCAGCCCGAAGTACTCGAAATAGAAAAAGATCGATCGTTTTTGGTTCTAAATGCGGGCATCTTGCATACAAATCTGTTTATCTCGGTACACTGATGTGAAGTAAACCTGCTTGCCTGAATACAGATATCGATAAACTCCAAATAAGGCTGGATTCTTCAAAAAAACAGCTGGAGGTGCCTGTGACGTCGTGAAGGTGCCTGTGATGTAAAGAAATATAGTGAAAATCTGAAGAGTTATTGCAGCTGCAAATATTGATATAATTCTTCTCTAGATTACTGCCTGGAAAGAATCATTCATCCAGCGTCGCAATACGCTACATAATGCGTATGTCATGAATTTCCATGTTAAGTTATAAAACATAATCTCAAAGAATTATTGGCGCTTTTGAGTTAGATTGTCATAGAATGCTCACTGAAGTAAGACTTTTTTTTTCTTGAATGGTGATGACTGTAATCGGGAGGTGCTGCCTGTTAGTAATTCCAACTCGTAGAAAATTGTCTTTGCTCAATATATCACACGCCATGCCAGCTACACATATGGTGTGCCAAAAGTATAAAAAATGCCATTGCCTGTCACCGTAAATTATATCGCAATTTGAGCATTACCAAAACACCTAAAATAACCTACGTTGTTGACCCTTTTGGTAACTTGTATGCCTAAACGCTCACATATGTCGTACGACGCTCACTGTTTGTGTTGTTGTAGTTTTGTTGTTTTGTTTCTTTACGTCCACTGTAAACAACAAAAATCATGGCGGGACTGTCAGTTAACCTAACCACACTATTCCTGGTCAGGCTTAGACCTCCTAAGGGTTAACCGGTTATAAGTGAACATACGAGGATGTTCGAAATGAATTGCTTATTGTCCTCTAGCTCGATATCCACGTGGGGCACGATAAAAACCAATACATACCTGTATAGGGCTATTCAATATCTACACAATGGTGTATAAATGTACATGTTAGACTAAGTGTAAGACATAAAATTTGCCATTTGAATACATGCAGTCATTGACCACTGCAGTAAAAATGGTTGGTAGAAGCGTCGACAAAAAGATGAAATACGGCTTACATCAAAGCTCGCTCAAACTTGGTTGTTCTTTGAAGAAGCTGATGACTGAAATTTCTACTGCTTTTGGACCTTCTTGTGTGTCTTATGACACAGTTCGGCGGTGGAAAAAGAAATTTGAGTCTGGTGTAGAGTCCATCAAAAATGCACCGAAATCAGGTAGGCCAAAATCTGCATCTCGTAAAGAAATCGTTTCCAAAATAAAGGAAATCATTGAAGGAGATGCCAGATTTACAGTTCGTGATATTGCACGAAAGGTAGGCATATCACTATCAACGGTTCACCTTATTTTGAAGAAGCATTTGAAAATCAGAAAGATTTCTGCTAGATGGGTGCCACATCTGTTGACTGACGAGCAAAAGAGGCAACGGGTTAAAGTGGCCAAAAAGCTGCTTCAAATGTTTCCAAAATATGACAAAAAGCAGTTTGCCAATGTCGTCACAGGTGATGAAACCTGGGTCCATTATTTTGAGCCCGTCAGAAAGGTTAGCAATAAGATCTGGGCCACTAAACACAGCAAACGCCCAATAATTGCCAAACGTTCTTTGAGTACAAAGAAGGTTTTGTATGCAATCTTCTTCTCTGGTGAAGGAGTCGCAATAAAAGTGCCAGTGAAAAAGGGCAAACGCATCACCGGAAAGTACTACAAAGACGTAGTACTGAAGAAACTGAAAAAGTATAATCAGAAACGACGCCCTGCCACTGGTTTTAAACATGTCCGTCTTCTACATGACAATGCCCCAGCTCATACCTCCGCAATAGTTACGGCGTTTTTGAAGAAAGAAAAAGTAACTGTTTTGCCTCACCCCCCGTATTCCCCAGACCTTGCCCCATGTGATTTCCTTTTGTTTCCGAAATTGAAAGCATTCCTTGCTGGGCGGAAATACCAGTCCCGATAGGCACTTGGATCTGCCATTCATCAGTACCTTATTACTGTGCCCAAATCAGCGTACCGTGACGCCTTCAAGAAGTGGATACATCGGCTGAAACTTTGCATTTCTAGCCACGGGGAGTACTTCGAGGGCATGAAATGAGTACTTTTGGGCTAACTTGAAATTTGAAGTATCCAGATAGAAATAAGCAATTCATTTCGAACATCCCTCGTACTTTCGTCAGTAACTGACAACTGCCCTTCTTGAATTAGCTGATGGAGAAAGAAAACTAAGTGGGGACCTCTGGCTCTTGAATCAGACGCTCTGCTGACTGCGCTACGCGGCCTGGCTCGCCGTTTATGTTAACTTTGTGGTGAGTGGACTCGACGGTGTTGCAAGTGATTCACTCTTGCTATTTTATAATAATTATCACCATTCAAGAAAACAAAGTCTTACTTCATTGAGCATTCTATGACAATCTAACTCAAAAGCGCCATAATTCTTTGAGATTATGTTTTATAACTTTAACATGGAAATTCATGACATACACATTATGATAGCTCATTGCTACGCTGAATGAATGATTCTTTCCAGGCAGTAATCTAGAGAAAAATTATATCAATATTTGCAGCTGCAATAACTCTTCAGATTTTCACTATATTTCTTTATATCACAGGCACCTCCACGACGTCACAGGCACCTCCAGCTGTTTTTTAAGAATCCAGCCTTATTTGGAGTTTATCGATATCTGTATTCAGGCAAGCAGGTTTACTTTACATCAGTGTACCGAAATAAACAGATTTGTATGCAAGATGCCCGCATTTAGAACCAAAAACGATCGATCTTTTTCTATTTCGAGTACTTCGGGCTGACTTCGAAGCCACTTCAAAGGTCGTATCTTTGGTAAATATGGAAAGTTCTGGGGGATATGACGTGTGACAAAACTTTATGCCTATAAGGGTCGAATAGCACTCTTTGATTTTCAGTAAACTCTCTGGTTATTGTGTATTTTATCAAAAAAGACGAACACCTACGTTTTTATGTCTAGTTTTTGACCATCACAGGTAGCTCCGGATATCTGTCACAACCATTTAATCAGTACCTCCACAGAGGTACCTGTGATAGTTTACCAGGCGTGGGTAGGTATTGTATACTTTATATTTGTCCATTTCCTTTTCGGGTTACTATCTTTCTTTTCTTTATATATAGAATATATATTGGGGATACATCACAAAGAAATTGTTTTATAAATTTCAATTTATGATTCCTGGGTTAAGTGTTAACAATTTTGATAGAATAATTGTATAAACGTTACCATTTCGTGAAAAATTTGGTGATATTCGTATATATATATATACACAGTCGAACCTCAATAGCTCGAACATCTTTGGAACCATGAAAATTCGTTCGAGACATGGGTAGTTCGAGCAACTGAGGGTTAATCATGGCACCAGTTCAGGAAGCAAATAGCGATAATTTAGGGAAATCTTTTCGATTTTCTACACAATGATTGTATGTTGAATGTACTCATTAGAATCGCCTCGATGAGGCGATTCTAATGAGTACACACAACATACAATTCCATGATAAAATAAGAAAAAATCCCTAAATATTTGTTTTCTTGAGCTATTGGAAGAATTTTGTAAGAACTAAAAAAAGAGGGAATCATCCACGGTAAACGAGCCATCCGTGTTCAAGCCATTGAGGTTATATGTATATATATATATATATATATATATATATATATATATATATATATATATATATATATATATATATATATATATATATATATATATATATATATCACTTTGAAATTTCTTTTTAAGTAATAATATGTAGTTTGGTATTAGCTTACTTGAGCACGAAATGCTCAAGGTGAGCTCTTCTGATCGGCCAATGTCCGTCGTCCCGCGTGCGTCAATAATTTGCTTTAAAAAAAAGCCTACTCCTCCACCCCTGGGCCAATTGACTCGACAGTTGATAGGAAGCATTTGGGTGACGTGTAGATCAAAAATAGTAAAATTCGTAACGATCGGAAATCCAAAATGGCCGCTATTGCGGCCATCTTAAAATCTATTTTTTGCTTCTGCTCCTGAACCAAAAAGCCAATAGACTTGAAACTTGGTAAGAAGCACCAGGGTGATTTGTACTTCAAAAATAGGTAAAATCGTTTCGATCAGAAATCCAAAATGGCCGCCATGGGTGCCATCTTGAAAATCTATATTTCGCTTCTTCTCCTGAATGCAAAGGCTACTTGACTTGAAATTCTGTAGGAAACATCAGAGTGACTTGTAGATAAAAAAAAAAAAAATCGTTCCGGTCGGAAATCCAAGATTGTTGCCAGATTAAAAATCTGTTGCTCGCTTCTTCTTCTGGACCAAATGGCCAACTTACTTGAAACTTGGTGGGAAGCATCAGGGTGACTCGTAGATAATATTTTTGGCTTCTTTTCCTGAACTAAAAGACCAATTGGCTTGAAACTAGGTAGGAAGCATCAGGACGACTTTTAGATCAAAATAGCTAAAATCGTTTCAATCGAAAATCCAAGATGGCCGCAACGACCACCATCTTGAAAATTAATTTTTCGCTTCTTCTCCTGAACTGAAAGACCAACTGACTAAAAATTTGCACCGAGGTAACTTGTAGATCAAAACTGGCTATTTTTTTTCGTGGAAATCCAAGATGGCTGCAATGGCCGCTGTCTTGAATATTTTTGGCATCTTCTCCTGAACCGTATGGTCAGTTGACTTGAAATTTGGTAGGAAGCATTGGGGTAGCTTGTATATTAAACATAGCGACATTCGTTTCGATCGAAAGTCCAAGATGGCCGTCATGGCCGCCATCTTTTAAATCTATTTTAAGCTTCTTCTCCTGAACCAAATGACAAGTTGACTCAGATCTTGGTAGGAAGCATCAGGATAACTTGTAGATCAAAATTAGTTAAAATCGTCTCAATCTGAAATCCGAGATGGCCGCCATGGCTCAGAGCTGTTATCTTGAAACTCTGACTAGCAGATAAAATCGTTCCGATAAGAATTATAAAATGACTGCCATGTCTGCTATCTTGGAAATCTATTTTTCGCTTCTTCTCCTGAACCAAAAGGCAAATTGACTCGAAACTTGATAGAAAGCACCAGGGTGGTATCTAGATCAAATACAGCTTAAATCATTTCGATCGGAAATCCAAGATGGCTGCTGTAGCCGCTAACTTAGAAATCTATTTTGCACATCTTCTCCTGAACCGAAAGGCCAATTTACTCTTATCTTGGTAGGAGATATATGGGTGACTTGTAGATCAAAACTAGCTAAATTTGTTCTGTTTAGCTAATATTGCTACAATCTTGAAAATCTATTTTGAAATTCCTCTGCTTAGAAAGACCAACTGACTCAAATATTGATGAGAAGTATGATGAAATAGCTAAAAATCAATCTGATCGGAAATCCAAAGTGGTCGCCCCAGCAGCCATGTCGAAAATCTATTTTGTATGTTTTTACCCCGAACCAAAAGACCCACTGACTCGAAACTTCATTGGAAGCTATATACTTTATTTTCATTAATTTTATTCATTAATTTTATTCCATAGATATTTTTCTTATCAATATGTGATAACCTTAGAACGTTTCCCTTACTCCATATACTTCTTTGAATTTATTAAACTGATAAATATTACCATTTTCGTCAATAATATCTGATATTTGTCTGACCCCGTTTCCTACCAGTGCTTATAGTAGAAATTGTGAGCGTGGATTAATTTTGTATTATATCATATAGGAGCTTACAAAATATCTTGTATCGAATCAGTCCCAGACATACGCTTCTACCGATATTTCCTACGTTCAGGCCTATGGGCATGGTAGGCAAAGCTTGCTTACCAAGTAACTATCCGCGGACGCCTAATTACACCCTTTATTCTGGGGTCCATGTCTGTTGGTCTGAACATTCTGATTCGTCATTTGTTTACGGATTTATGAGTTTGGATTATGGCTTAGGTACCATGACCGCAACTACTTTCTAAGTTTTCACAAAAACAAAAAAAAAAAAAAAAAAACAAACAAACAAAAAAAAAAAAAAAAAAAAAAAAATGACCAGTTCAGCAGAATATTTTTGCATAACGGGTTTCTAATATTTTTACTTGTTAAACGCGAATAACCAGGACCCAAAGTAAATAATTTCCCAAAGTCAATTCCTGATAGGTTATACCATGAATGATTTTGTGATTTTTGAATTACCGTTCTTAACCACGATATTTTCAATGCTTTTATTAAATCATTCGAAGCCCTCCTGCTTTAATTTATTTATTTATTTGATTTTTTATTTTCTTTTTATGATAACGTTTCTTTTAATTCGATCCGGACCATAATTCCACAAAAAAAATAAATAAAAAAAAATATATATAAAAATAAAAAGATAGAAAAGTGTTATATATATATATATATATATATGTTGAGAGTTAATCATTAACAGGTGCAAATGATTTGTTTACCTGAGGCCTTTCAGCTTTCGCCTTCTTCGGAGGTTTTTTATTTTAAAAAATAACATGAAAATGTAAAATTTACGAATAAAAGATTATGCTTTTTTCGGGCCCACGTTAACTGGCCCGCAGCGACTTGATAACTTAAGAGTTAGAAAAGTATACTTTTCTGACTTTTTATCAGTTCGTGTGAAGGATCAGGTAATGCTAAAAATAAAGAGGCATTAACTTGGCTACAACTAAAAGTTTAACAACAGTTATTCAACCAAGGAAAGATACCGGCATAAAATCTCAATTTTTGCATATATTCCGCGTGCATATAAATCCCATATTTGTTTACCTCTGAAGTAAAATTAACCCCTAATATTTTAAACGGGCCTTGAGACCAGTCTTACTATGATTTTTACACAACGTACTTGCAGAATGACTTATTGAGCCTATCCAAACAACTTTAGTTTTTTTTTTGTTTTTTTTTTTGTTTTTTTTTTTCAACATTTTTTTAACCCTGGCATTAAATAAAATATATTTAATATTGGCTCAATTTAAATTCCTTGTTACTTATTTAAATTCCAAGTATGTTTTCATTATTCCTTAAAATCTGACCTTATACTGCACATAATATGAAAATGTATAGGATCGCCTTGTCAACATCTCCGTTTTAATCGAAAGAAATCTGACATAAAACCATTTTGTATTAAACACTATTACGCTCATGTTTGAAAAACATTATCCATGTTAAAACGACGGTCTAAAGTTAAAATACTTCCTTTTTATTCAATAAATTTCCAAGATAGTGTATCAAATGTTTTTTACAAAATCAACTGATAAAATCAAACCTGGTATATCCTGATTTCTTACTTCAAATAAAACATCATAAATAAGTCTCCCAATAAATCTGTCTGAAATATTCCGTTTGGTCTTCCTGAATAAGTTAAATTAGTACATTTTTATTCTTCTTGCGATCACAGAAGAGGCAATTTTGTATACTACATTTAAAAGTAAAATCGGTCGCCAGTTTTTTTTAAGAAAATGTCTGGACTTATTTGATTTAGATAAACAGTAAATATCTCCTTGCTTTGTGTATTGACAGATTCCCGTTTCGATATCCAAAACCCAATTATCTTAAATATATTTCCCCATATCAACCCAGAAAAATTAAAAAGAAATCTGTAGTAAATCTATCTTAACAAGGACTATTGTCATTTGTCATATTTATTACTGCTTCTGCTAATTCTGTATATAAAATTTCACCCTATACTTTTCAGCCTCTGTATCGTTTAATGTATTCTTATTCTCGCCTAAAATATTTATCACAGTAGTTTCACTCACAGAATTATCCTCATTATATAAGTTTTCATAAAAAAAAAACATTTCTGACAATTTAAAATATATTTTGTGTCTTTATAATTCTATCCATCTTCTTCAATTAATTTACTTACGGCCTTATTCGCAAACTTTCTGTTTTCTAAGCTGAAAAAAATTTTTTGTTGGTTTTTCGCCTAAATATTGATGCCTACTCCTTGATTTCAACATTCCAGCGTCTATTTTCTTCTTTCTGATCTCGACTTGTTTTATCTTATTTAGCTCTAAAATATTTATTTTATTCTACATCAATATTTAAAAAGTTATCATTTATGTAATCCTTAATGTTTTATTGTCATACATTAATTGGACTATATTTTATAGCATATAAAATATAGTTCAATTAATGTATGACAGTAAAACAACCACGTATAATCATCAAAAGCGTTTCCAAACACAACAGATCATTTATACAAGACATAATGTCTTAATTTCCATTGTTTTGCCTATTTAGATCATTTTCAGTTATTTATATGTACCTTTAACTTCTTCTATTGTATCTTTAAAAATTGTTATACAGTCTCTGCCTTTTTCAAAAGTGAGTGATTGAATTTCCATTTTCCCTGTCCTGTATCATTATTTTATAATTTTGATTTTAGAATAGTACTAGAGTGATCAGTTCTATAACCCCGAATATCAGCATCTAAAACGTATTGGAATAAAATAGGAACACTCACAATACAAAAAATCTCCAATCTAGATTGTTTTGTTTTTCTTGTATAAGATATAACCTTTTCTATACGAACTTTCTTTCATTCTCACTTACAACCCACCACGCATCTACGAAATTCTTTTCTTCTTAAAATTTTAAACAGTCTGTCTAGTCCTTTGATTATTAATAAGCAAACAATTGTTTGCATCTTTATCAAAATATAGCACCAAATTCCAGTCACCACTAATTATTACATGTTCATTTTCGAAGTCTACTATCTTTCAGATTAAGTTTCGTTAAAATTGAGCAATATCATCGTTCGGCCCATTAAGGTTTACCGATGTAATTTATTTTCCTTACATAATCATATCTAATATTTTGTAATCTGCTCTGCTTCTACTGACTTTTTTTTCAAAATTATTAATCATGAAAATCATTCATTGATATTTGTTGTATAAGAACTAAACAAGCGCTGTAGCCCCATTCTGCCTTTATAAAAGATTCTAAATTACTATTTATATTTACATCTAAACATACTATATTGCAATTCTTTTTCTCACATAGTGAAATATATCACGCATACGGTTGGCAACTGCGAGACTACCTCTACAGTTTTGTGAGATTACTATTAGGTCGTCATCCATGACCATTTTGCTTAATCGTATTTTCTTCCTCTAAACATAATTCTAAGGTTAAGTGTAGGAATACTCTTTCTAACATTGAAAACTATTCAATATACAAACAAATTTTATAATAATAAAGGCTAAAATATTCCATTTTCTTATAACAAGTAGAGGAACTCATTTTTCGGTTCAGCAAACAAGTATAAGCTCAATATAAACTAATACTTAAAATGTGATATCAATAAACGTCAAATCAAGTCTGTTTCGAGGGTCATTCCACTGACCAGACATGCAATTATTTTCAACCTGGACATTTTTTTTTATAAAAGATTTTCTGTAGCAAGTGGTTGGTTTATAAGATGTTGTTAAATTATATACAACATTTAGATAACTATTTTACCCATTGTTCATGTTCGTCCCATTGCTTATGTTCGTCTTTGGTGACGTCTAGCCACTGATCGAGTCTTTTTTTCTAATTCTGGTACGTTTTTCTTTTTTCTTTGTTTTTCATTCTTTTCTCGAATGCCTCTTTTGGCCAGTTTACCGCGCTCTTTTTGTCTTCTAGTCGGTCTACAGGTACCCTCCTTTTGCTTCCTTTGTATTTCGATGCTTGGCTCCATACTAACTCCCTATCTTCGACAGAAATTACGGACAACTCGAGCCAAAGACATGTCGGCCCATGACAACTCGGCCCGCCGTCCCAATTTCAGAAGATAACTCGGCCAAAGGCGATTCAACTCTAGAAGACAGTTTGGCCCTTAAGAATCAATCCAGGCACCTCGTAATGCGTTAAACTAACCGGATGGCGGAATCGTAATTGTCCTGTTGCTGAGTAATGCAAAACTAATTCATATCTCAGACCGGGTCCTAATTTTAAAAGTATATAAATAATGTAAAAGGGGGATCAAGACAGTTCACCGACAAGACAGTTCACCGACAGTTATTTTGGAGACAGTTCATCGACAAAATTGGGGTGATAGCTGTAAAAGGTGATATCCGTATGTCAGAACAGCATAATATAAGTGACTGAAACACTTTATTAAATGTTGAAAATAAAATTACGTTAGATATGTTTATCAGTTATCTATCTATCTATCTATCTATCTATCTATCTATCTATCTATCTATCTATCTATCTATCTATGTCGGTCCCTCCCTTCCTCCGTCCGTCCGTCCATGCGTCCCTCCCCCCCCCTCCGTCCCTTCGGTCGCCTTCAACCTAGGTTTTCGAATCAGCAGCTATCTCTTTTAATCAGTTACTTCACAAGACTATTTCAGAGTTAGATTTAATTACATGTTAAGCTAATTGATGCTTAATTAACGATAGTCATTGAAATTTTCTACCTGTGAATTCGCAACAAAAGGATTTATTGTCATTATTAAACAGACAAAGCTTAATGATCATCAATAAATTGTGTACCTGGATGCATTTTTAGCCTTTATTTAAAAGAAAAAGGGGAAAAGGGGAAAAATTAAATAATGCAGCGAAGTGCTGCTATTTTTTAATAGGCAGAGAGGTCTTCTAAAATACGGGCTACTTTGGCTGAGTGCCTTCTGCAGTTGGGACGAGTTGTCTTGTGTCGCTTTTTAATGGGTTGAATCCTCCTCGGCCGATTGGTCCAGTACAAAGTCAATTCGTTCTCAAGTCAATTCGTACTCTAGTCAATTCGTTCTCATTTTTGGTCCTCGTACTCATTTTTCGGTCAATTCGTACTCATAGAAGTTTTTGTCGGTCAATTCGTACTTATTCGGTCAATTCGTACTCATTTTGGTCAATTCGTTCTCACACTAAAATTGACTAATTACGAAGGAAATATAATTAAAGTTGTTTTCCTTTTTTCTTTCATTAAAATCGACTTATTCCGAAAACAAAATCAAGAAAGAAAAATTTCTAAATATAACGGAAAATTAAGAATTGAGAAATTCGAATAAATTAACTTTTAATAATTTAAGCTATGAAAAATGAAAGAAAGTAATAAACAAGTAGTTATTTTCATTAATTGGCAATTAAAGTTGTTTTCCTTTTTTCTTTCATTAAAATCGACTTATTCCAAAAAAAAAATCAAGAAAGAAAAATTTCCAAATATAACGGAAAATTAAGAATTGAGAAATTCGAATAAATTAACTTTTAATAATTTAAGCTATGAAAAATGAAAGAAAGTAATAAACAAGTAGTTATTTTCATTAATTGGCAATTAAAGTTGTTTTCCTTTTTTCTGTCATTAAAATCGACTTATTCCAAAAAAAAAAAAAAAAAAAAAAAAAAAAAACAAGAGCTGTCGGAGGACAGCGAGCTCGCCTGCTGGGTACATTTTATATTGTAACATTTTTATCATTAAGCCATATAATATAGGTCACACTGACCTAGATGTATTTGTATGTAAATCATTTTGTCACTTAGATATAATAATTCAGGTATGACAATTCTCCATGAAATAGTAATAAAAATAAAAGGCAAAATCACTGAAGCATGAAATATAGGTCACAATGACCTAGATATAGTAAGTGGTCATTCATTGGGTCACATGGAACTAATATCCCAGGTGTGACATTTATCCAACAAATATTCAAGATATAAGGCAAAATCACTGAACCATGAAATATAGGTCACACCAACAGAGATATATTTTGACGTCAATAATCGGGTCACAAGGAACTAATATCCCAGGTGTGACATTTATCCAACAAATAGTATTCAAGATATAAGGCAAAATCACTGAACCATGAAATATAGGTCACAATGACCTAGATATAGTAAGTGGTCATTCATTGGGTCACATGGAAGTAATATCCCAGGTGTGACATTTATCCAACAAATAGTATTCAAGATATAAGGCAAAATCACTGAACCATGAAATATAGGTCACACCAACAGAGATATATTTTGACGTCAATAATCGGGTCACAAGGAACTAATATCCCAGGTGTGACATTTATCCAACAAATAGTATTCAAGATATAAGGCAAAATCACTGAACCATGAAATATAGGTCACACCAACAGAGATATATTTTGACGTCAATAATCGGGTCACAAGGAACTAATATCCCAGGTGTGACATTTATCCAACAAATAGTATTCAAGATATAAGGCAAAATCACTGAACCATGAAATAGAGGTCACAATGACCTAGATATAGTAAGTGGTCATTCATTGGGTCACATGGAAGTAATATCCCAGGTGTGACATTTATCCAACAAATAGTATTCAAGATATAAGGCAAAATCACTGAACCATGAAATATAGGTCACACCAACAGAGATATATTTTGACGTCAATAATCGGGTCACAAGGAACTAATATCCCAGGTGTGACATTTATCCAACAAATAGTATTCAAGCTATAAGGCAAAATCACTGAACCATGAAATATAGGTCACAATGACCTAGATATAGTAAGTGGTCATTCATTGGGTCACATGGAACTAATATCCCAGGTGTGACATTTATCCAACAAATAGTATTCAAGATATAAGGCAAAATCACTGAACCATGAAATATAGGTCACAATGACCTAGATATAGTAAGTGGTCATTCATTGGGTCACATGGAACTAATATCCCAGGTGTGACATTTATCCAACAAATAGTATTCAAGATATAAGGCAAAATCACTGAACCATGAAATATAGGTCACAATGACCTAGATATAGTAAGTGGTCATTCATTGGGTCACATGGAACTAATATCCTAGGTGTGACATTTATCCAACAAATAGTATTCAAGATATAAGGCAAAATCACTGAACCATGAAATATAGGTCACAATGACCTAGATATAGTAAGTGGTCATTCATTGGGTCACATGGAAGTAATATCCCAGGTGTGACATTTAACCAACAAAAAGTATTCAAGATATAAGGCAAAATCACTGAACCATGAAATATAGGTCACAATGACCTAGATATAGTAAGTGGTCATTCATTGGGTCACATGGAAGTAATATCCCAGGTGTGACATTTATCCAACAAATAGTATTCAAGATATAAGGCAAAATCACTGGACCGTGAAATCTAGGTGACCTTGACCATAAAATGTAGTACACCATGACCTTCACTCTCTTACACTTAAACTGATGTCACATAGTTAGCTGATGGATAACCAGTTGTGTCTATAGCCTGTAGGCATATAAGATTTTACAAATGTGTCCTAGATTTTGACCCCTAGCCCCACGCCAAGGCCCACCCTGAGGTATGAACCCAGGGGTATGTTCTTTTGGAATCTCAGAAGACTCGTCCAGGTACCCAAATTCTAAATATGAATGCTCTATGAGGAGTGAAAGTCAAGATATAAGAATTTGAAAAACTTTAACACAGTATTACAAAGGTGTCCTAGATTCTGACCCCTAGCCCCACCCAGGGGCATGAACCCAGGGGTTTATTCTCTTGGAATCTCAGAAGACCCTCCAAGGTACCTAAGTTCCAAATTTGATGCCTCTGTGAGGAGTGACTGTTGAGATATAAGCATTTGAAAAACTTTAACACAGTGTGACGGGAACGGGAACGCAAACGCAAACGCAAACGCAAACGTGGACGACCGGGGTGACTACAATAGCTCTCCTTGTACTTCGTACAGGCGAGCTAAAAATCAAGAAAGAAAAATTTCCAAATATAACGGAAATTTAAGAATTGAGAAATTCGAATAAATTAACTTTTAATAATTTAAGCTATGAAAAATGAAAGAAAGTAATAAACAAGTAGTTATTTTCATTAATTGGCAATTAAAGTTGTTTTTCTTTGATCTCACATTAAAATCGAGTAAGAAAAACTTCCAAATACAACGGACAATAAGGAAATGAGAAATTCGAATAAATTAACCTGTAAGAATTTAATACAAGAAGAATGATAGAAAGAAAAATAGTGAACATTTACTTCCATTAAATACCACTGTTTTCTTCTGATTGCGTTACATAATTTTCTTGTGCACAGAATGTAACAAAAGTACATGTATTTGATACAATGGATTATTGCGGCGAACTTCTACCGCATAATAGACCCCTTTCACATTGTTACCTCTCTTGCCGTGCGCTCTTCAATTGAAAATCGATAAAGTATATGTAATTAAACGATGGGGCAAGTAGCCGATCTGATACACATAAAATAGTTTACGTTGAAATAAAGTCGTTAAAATTGGCCTTTTGACGTTTTGAAGTATTTTCGTATTTACTGAATGTCACTTATAAAAAGTAGATCATACCGATGAATAAGTTTTGCACCTTGTAACTGATTTCCAGAAAGTTTCTTAGGGCAGCAAGAGTAATAAAATACTATATAGGCCTACCGGCCACACTTTTGTGTTAGATATTTTGCGATTCATCCCATTATTCGTAAAGAAATGCAGACTATACTTAAATAGATAGTTGAGTAAATAAATACATAATTTGCCATAAACAAAATAACATTCCACGGATTAATAATAATTCCACGTGTCATCTTTCTCATATGTTTTGATAATAAACAAACATTTACTTAACCCCTATATAATCACGAGCGCATGGCAAAAGTTGGTATATCCATTTTCGGTAAACTATGACACTAACCTTTGTTTAGATGGCTGATTTAGCACCTAAATAAACTTATCAAACGCCTGCCTATTGAGAAGTATATGCGCCCTAATGCACGGGCCCCTTTCCGACTAGGCGGCAATTTAATGCTTTTTAAAGCAAACCCGGCGGCTTTATAGAAGCTCAATACGGGGCGGGACATGTTTGAGGTACCGCATGATATACCAGCAAACTGATATGTGTGTCTAGCGATGACTGGGATCAGCTCGGACATCAGAGTTTTCGTTGTAAGTTCAGTTGATGACTATTACCCAAAACGTTTGTTCTGTTTTCTTGCGAACAGCAATTACTGATTATACAGAACGGATGATAAGGCTGATCTGAGTCGTCGCTGGGTGCGCATGACTGAAATGATTATATGACAAAAATTTAGGACAGTACATGAAATAAGGTACATGTAGAAGCCGTGAAAAAGACCAAATGAAACGGAACATTAAATTCTGATACAGGTAAAAGTTATTTCATGATGATTATAAATATAATAGCGAAAAACTCCGGTTGTAAGACGATCGTATCTGTCTATAGTTTTTAGTATGATATGTCGGGTATAAAATATGAATCACCTTTCAGTTGATGGGTTCTGTTAGTATTTTAGTGCAAAAGTAAAAAAATAAATAAATAAAATAATCTGATGTCCTGAATTTATTTACTTATTTACTTGAGAGAAACTTTGTTTTCACGTGGAAATAAATAAAAGTGACATGCATGAACACGGGTGTTCTGCTTGCGGTAAACGGTCGGGTATGAAAGCCACGGCCGAGCTGCCAAGCCGAGCCGAGCCGAAAAAGCCGAGCCTGATATGGTGTGTTCTTGTTTTTGTTCAAACGAGTTCAAGATAATTATTTCTTTTAATCTTATATCACGACATATGTAAAATGCTGTGTTTACAATTAAAATTTGTATAATTACTTGCTTATTTATGACTTTATATCCAAGTTTCCATTCAACAGGGATATGAAAGCCACGGCCGCGAAAGGGATATATTTTGGCCAGTTTGTGAACAAATGGCGATATTTTATAATCTGAGCTTTTGACAGAGGTTGCAAAACGATGTTCAGAATTACTTTGAATCATTATAACATGCAGAAACTGTTTATGTTTCCCATTGTTCTTCTTTTTCATCCAAATAACGAGGATTGGCAGAATCTAAATCTAGAACAGAGTAACTAAACGAAAATAACCGAAACGGAAAGCAAGAGCATTGAAAGGGCCTGAACTTAACAATTCCATCTAATACCAGTATGATGACCAGCATTAATGGAAAAAGCTATCAATTAGTTATAGATGTGGAGTCATTTATGACTGTATTATTAGCTCACCCGAGCGTTTATGCCCTTTCAGCCGTTTCGGTTATTTTCGTTTAGTTTATGTCTATTCTATTTTTAGATTCTGCCGATCCTCGTTATTTGGCTGAAAAAGAGGAATAATGGGAAACATAAACAGTTTCTGTATGTTACAATGATTCAAAGTAATTTTACATATCTTTTTGTAACCTCTGTCAAAGTTTCAGAGTATAACACACCGCCATTTGTTCACAAACTGGCCAAAACATATCCCTTTCGCGGCCGTGGCTTTCATACCCCTGTTGAATGGAAAATTGGATATAAAGTCATAAATAAGCGAATAATTATACAAACTTTAATTGTGAATACATCATTTTACATATATGGTAATATCAGATTAAAAGAAATAAGTATCTTGAACTCGTTTGAACAAATACAAGAAAACACTATATCAGGCTCGGCTTTTTCGGCTCGGCTTGGCTCGGCAGCTCGGCAGCTCGGCCGTGGCTTTCATACCCGACAGCTGTAAACGGAATCTTTGTGTTATATGAAGTCTCTAGCTCTAAGCAGTATTTTGACTTTAAATACAACTTTACTGAACCAATAAAATCGATTTTTACACCTTCGAGGGAGACGTTTCATTCTTTTATTTAATTGTTTTTAACTGATAGAAAAGTTTCCATCTAGTATTATATATCCCAGGACCTCTGTTCTGATATGCAGTGTATTGAAGCTTGCCCCCTCGGTTGTAATCTCGCTGAGATAACGCCGATTCGAGACTTACCTGGACAGTTTGGCGCATGAGCACAACAATTTGAAAGTGGTTATTTGATTGTCTATAATAGATCGCCGCTATTCAATGGTGGATAATTGACAGGATTAAAAGATAATCTTTTCAAGTTGTGAAAGCGTTAATGTGTGTGTGTGTGTGTGTGTGTGTGTGTGTGTGTGTGTGTGTGTGTGTGTGTGTGTGTGTGTGTGTGTGTGTGTGTGTGTGTGTGTTCAATTGAAATTTAAATGTCGATACAAAATCTAGCTCTGCGGTATATAGTAACAAGAGGGTGGTCTTCCACCCCCACTAATAAAAATGTCATTTTGTCTTTTTGTCAGTTAATCCCGAATATTTCTGGTACTGATCAGCAGTTATCATGTGAACTGCAGACAAACCTGTGTTAGGCAAGCGCCTGTGGGAAAACCAAAAAATGCTTGCTTAATGCATAAAATTCCAACTACGTTGCATTTAATGGGATCTGAAATAGTGGACTTTTCAGACAGGTGATTGCTTAAAACTGGTGGCCTTTAGGACATGTTTGTATATGATTTACAATTCACATTGAAAATACATGTTAACAGTCTGAAAACTCTCATTACGAAATGCTTATAATATGTTTAGACGGACTAAAAAATCCCCTTTATACAAAATATATAATGTACTTTTATTATTTTTTTCTTCACTTCTTAATCGTGAATTGAATGGATATATGGACTGGTGGACCCTCCATCACTGTATTTTAAACAGAATTAACCTAATAATAGGCGGAGACATACTAGTAAATAGTAAATATAAAGGTCAACGCGACAGGTGAATTTGGTCCGTCTATACACCCGAGCTATCCAAAATATGACGACATTACTTCTGCAAAAAAGTTCAATTTGAGCCAGGTCCCTGAATAAACCCCAATAACTAGGAATTGTATCCGACCTATGACCTCTAACTCAAACATTTTTAAATGCGCTTAATTTTACATTTTAATGGCGTTAAGTATATTTTATTCTGCTTCCGTTTGTTTGCGTCCTCAAATAGAGGTCCCAAAATGAGTACGAATTGATCAAAACATGAGTACGAGTTGACCAAATTGAGGACGAATTGACCGAAATGAGTACGCGAATTGACCAAACAGTGAGTACGAATTGACCAAATCGATGAGTACGAATTGACCAAAATAATAACGAGTTGACTTGAGTACGAGTTGACTTGAGTACGAATTGACTGGGAACCGATTGGTCATAGGGCCGAGTCGTCCTAAACTCCTTCAAAAGAAGTGAAACGTAATAATATATGCTTCGGCCCATGCGACTTTGACAGGCCGTTCGAAAAGTGCGTATTTCTTACTCGTTCTTCATCAAGTGCAAAGTTATTTCAAATTTCTCTCTAAACTTGTCGAAGACATCTTCTCTGGCTTTTTCTCTGAACCCAATGAGTAGAAGAGTGTAATTTCTGTCATTGATATCCATCGTTTCCATTTTCTTTTTATCTGGTTCTTTTATCTTAGTATTCAGATCTCTCTCAAATTATTTCCTTCTTTCCTCATTCTTTTCTGCACATATTCCAGTTTCTCGGACTGAAACTAAGCACCTTTTTTAACACTATTTACTTTGTCTGAAATCGTTTTGACACTAGTTTAGGTATGCTCCACGTCTTTTTGCAAGGTTCGTATCTCATCTTTTCATTCTTGTTTTAAGCCATTAAAATCTTAGTGAATTTCTCATCTATACTAATAAATCTTGTTCCCCTTCTCTCATCCATTTCTTTCATCATCGGCTTCATATCATTCTGGAAAGTTTTCAGCTCATAACCGAGATTCGAATCACCACTAGCCAGTGCTGCCTCCTCTGCCTTTTTCTTTCCTATACTATATTTACTTCCAGATTTTTCACCTCTTCATAAATTCATAGTATGTTTACTTTCTATAGAAGCCTGTGGGCTTGTTCTGCGGTTTGTGTGGGTGTTATACATAATGTCATCATTCTACTATCTGTTTGTTTCACTGTTTACATTCTACAACTGTTCTTATTTATCTATTGACTACTAATGGCTGGCGACCGCCATTGATTCACTTTGACAAGCCTTTTTAAACGTGCTTTATAAATGTTAACATCTACATGTATTATTTCTACGAGCTTTATACCAAAGGAATCATTTTACTGCGCGTTCATTGTTTTTACAGTTTTCAATTTACAAACCGCAAGTTCTGTCTTAATATGCTTGATAACTAAAATGTTCTACATTTTCCATGCTAAAAGAGGATAGTGCCACATAGCTCTTGATAAGAGGGTTATCAAAATAGGTATTTACTTTCTGATTTCTCTTCAAAATAGAATGTTGTATTAGAAACGCCTCGCAAATCTCATAACATTCTTTTTTGTGTAGATACCAGAAAACGCTATTGATATATTTTGGATAAAAATTTGTTTTCTAAGGTTACAACTAAGACGTATACATATTACTGTAAAGTGTTTACGTAATGACCACTCTCTCTCTCTCTCTCTCTCTCTCTCTCTCTCTCTCTCTCTCTCTGCGAAAGAAGTGGTGACAGTAAGCTAAAAAGGTGGATATATTTAGTGAAAGTATCGTTTGAATATTTAGGTGGAATCTTACCATAAATAAAGATAGAGGTATCCAGGAAAGGCCACAGTCAAGACCTCACAGCTTTCTCAAAGACACCGGATAAGGGTTAATGACATGATGCGACGACATAAAACAGTTCTTAGTCGAGAACAGAACGCAGAGTAACGGCATCAGAAATACAGCATCGGAACGATGATAATTCAAATTATCGTGGAGGAAAGACTGGGGTGGTGAGTTCAAACCGTTTTCTAGGCAATAAGTATCGTCTTAATCCTAATAGAGTTAGGCTACACATAATCGTTTGGTCCGCGTAATTGTTCCCTAACTCTCCAGAGGTTCAAAAGATAATAAAATTTAAAACGGGGAGAGACAGCGAAATCGAAAAGACAACTAGACCCCGGCCACCGCTTATTCATCAACGGGCCATGACAATGTTTTTTGTTTGTTTGTTTTTTTCAAAAGGACACAAAAGCTTTGATGCAGATGTAAAACAGTTCGATGGGAGAAAAAGAAAAGTGAATGAATAGATAAAGAATAAGCAAGAGCAGGCCAGTTCTCTTTCCCACAATACGAGTCATGGTCGTACCAAACATTTGCACCAAATTTCAAGATCCAGGGTGCAGTTGTTCAAGAGAAATGTTTGACGGAAAAAATGATTGGAGAGAAAGACAAATAGAGGAATAAACAGCAGCAGGTCAGTTGTCTTTCAAACAATACAACAAGGCACACCCAATATTAATACAAACTTCAAGATCCTATAGGTGCAGTAGTTCCAGACATATGTTTGATGGGAAATACCTTGACTGGAGAGAAAGAAAATGGAATATAATCTCAGCATCTTTGGTGTCTTTCACACAGTATTCTTTGCTACTCTCAGGTTATATACAAAATTTAAACAGTCTAAGTCTCATATGAGCTGAAAAATATGTGATCTATTTTTTTTTAATTTTTTTTTTATTAAAGAGAGAGAAAATGGACAAATAATAAAGGCAAAGATATGCAGGAGGATGACGTTTCTCAATTACACAATACAAAATGTCATACCTATGTTGTACCAGCTTTATAACTCCTAGGTTCAGTATACAGAGAAATGTTTGACACAAATATCCCCATGTATAAGCTGGAGTAAAGATTGGAAAAGGAAAACAGAAGAATGGAAAAAGAAGTCTAAACTATATCTCATTATCTACTTTTATCTTTCAGAATATCACTTCACCATTTTAAGGGTGTAGACATAATTTGAAGACTGGCTTTCATAGCAGGTGAGAACTCCCTGATGTATGTATTTTTTTATTGGAGAGAAAGAGAAATGGACAAATAAAAGGACTATCGGGATGATTCTTTCTTGCACAGTTAAAAAATGAATTACCAATGTTTGTACCAACGTTCGAAATTCTTGGCACAATAGTTCCCCAGAAATCTTTGAAACAAATTTCCTATGCCTTTATTAGAGTGAGAGGTGGAAAAAAAGAAAACAAGGAAAAAAAATACAAATAGAAAAAATAGTAAAATAAGCGTCATCGTCTTGGTTTTCTTTTAGACAATAAACCTTAACACTGCCAGGATGTTTGCACAATTTGACGGCTGGCTGTCACAGGAGGTGAGAAATTTGTAACAGAAGCTTTTAATAGACAGAGAGTAAAATAGACAGATAAAGGGAATGCTAAGCAAAAGGATGTCGATTCTCTTTTACACAATATAACAACTCATGCTCAACGTATGTATCATATTTCAAAATCCTGACATTGATTGTACCTAAATTTCCCTGTGCATTATATTGGAGTGAGAAATGGAAAATAAAAAAATGGAAAAGGAAGACAAAAATTAATCTCGGCATCTTGGTTTTCCTTTACACAACATGTTTGAACCCTCGCTACAGGTGTACAAAATTTGAAGACTCAGGCTTTCACAGGACCTGAAAATCTGTGTTAAAAACTTATATAGGAGAGAAAGAAAAATGGAAAATAAGAGATTGAAATAAATGAGGAGGCTTATTTTCATTTACACAATAAAACAAGCCATGCCCAACAGTTGTACCAAATTTCTAAATCCTAGGTCCAGTACTTAATGAGAAATTTTGGAGAGAAAAAAAAAATCATACACACAAATACAAAACACTCTAACACACAAACATTGTTATGGTAAAGCCAAATACTATATACTCCCAAACCCCCAAAGAACATTCCGGGGTATTCCGGGGGTATAATGAGCAAGCAGAGAAGAAAAGGAATTAAATAAATTCCGAGAGCCAAGGGATCCTTTACAAGCAATGTACACATTAATCTAGAGCTGGTGTTTATAAAACACAATGAATGCCCCCAACTTCTTGACCCTAACACTGCCTGCACCTAACAGTTTTTGAGATGTCATGCATACAATACTGAAATTTTTAAAAGGCCATAACGAACAATAAATAAATAAATAAAAAAAAATAGGTCATCTACTCATCATTTCCTGTCAGCCAATGAAGTAGCCTAAGTAATTGTTGAAATATTTTGCCTACGGCAAGGTTAAAATGCCAAAAATTTCAAAGGGTCATAACTCAAAAAACAAAAATGTATTAGCAGTTTAACGGATTTACCTATCATCCTGTATCAGCCAATTAAGTTTCAATGTGATAACTTAAGCAGTTTGCAGTTGTCAAAATCAATTGAGTCGGGGCACAACATTTCCTGCAAGATTGCATGTACCCCCAGCAAAGACTCACATCATCCAGCGCATCAATACAGTCTGGTCAGAGTCTTTGCTGGTCACTCTCTGGGCAGCTAAAATGCAGGGCGTCTTTAAGCGGACAGCGAAGACTGGTCTGCGATGCTCGAACATGCAGTTTTTTTGTAGGAAATTCTGTGGCCTTGCTCTGTTTATAATCGCACGACAGTGTGTTATTGATACTAAGTTGACAATAGCATGTATGTTGTCATTTCGAATGTCTTGATTTTTATATTTTGTGCCAGTATTTGCCATCTTTCATGAAAGATAGCATCATACATGTTATTTAATTGATCGGGTTCGAAACATGAAGCTAAGCACCGTCAGCACCTGTTTCTACTGGCACCCGGTATGGTATTTGACTGTTACTGAACGCGAAAGAAAGTCGGCAGCATGTTAATTCCGAAAATACGCATGCATGTGTTAACACATGTCATACTGATTAAATTAAGATGCCACCCACTTCTAAATTTCAATCAGATTACTTGATCTAGGTTGTTGATACAAATTCACCAACGTAATGACAGACAGTGCAGATCCAGATCAGTCGGCTTCTTCAGTCGCAAACTGATCTGGATCTATGCTGCTTAAAAAAGCAGGACAAGGGTTAAGATCTTTTATTAGATGAAGACTTATAAGATCACATGTGACCTAAGACTGTCAGCCACTGTACCTGCCTTGAAGCGATGATAAATCTCATGAAACGGTTATAAATTGTTCAAATACTTTGATTGAACTTTCAGCTTGTGTGCATTTCAAATCATTTTTACAATATGATCTTCAGGTTCACGCCAGTCAACTTTTGAAAATCAAAATATCCTCCTCTATTTAGAATAACAATTTGATAGAATTAATGATGTAGGTGCTTTCGTAAAAAACCGATACACACCATACCACGCGGACAGCGAAGACTAGTCCGACTTGGAGGATGATCTGAGTCTGCCTCGCTAGGAACACAGAAATTTGATGGTTTTGTTATGTTTTGGCTCAAATGCTGATCGCTTTCGCCGTCTGCCAATATGGACAGTTGAGTTTGTGAAGAATAAACCAAAGTGTTCTCGTTTATCCTTTTGATCACTCACCGTCCGTCGTCGTCATCCGTCTGTCCGTCCGTCCACAATCTTTAAACAACATCTCCACCTAAACCACTAAGCCAATTTCAACCAAATTTCACAGGAATGATTCTTGGGTAGTACTAATTGAAACTTGTTCAAAGATTTGGATTCCATGCAGGATTCTGGTTACCATATAAACGAAAAGAAAAAAAAAGAAGAACTATATTTTTTTGTCATAAACCACAGGACCGATTTCAACATAATTTGGGCAGAAATGTTTCTTCAATGATCCTCTACTAAAAAGGTACGAAAAAAGTCCAGGGGGTGCCACAATCACAAGCCGTAGCCCTTCCCAGACACCAAGAGGAAGACGATACAGACAAAACCAAAGAAACATAAATCGAACAAACATACGAAAAGCACTAAGATTAGCTTTCTCTTCCACAAGCGAGGTACTCGCAATGCTAGAAGAACTAAAACACAAGGTTATTCAAGCCATCATGATTCAGAAACCGCTGGACCGATTTCAATTTTATTTTGCAGAAATATTTCTTTGGTGACCCTCAATCAATTCAAGCCATTATGATTAATGAAACACATGGCCACCAGGGGATGGGGCTTTTTTTTCACATTTTGTCTATACAGAAAACTTCAAAAATGTTCGAGTTATCAGTAGCTCGAGACAACCAAATTGTGACATCATAGGTATAACGAATGTTCGCCTCTCTGTTCGCCCAAATGTGCTTGGAAGGCAATTTAAATAATTTACGCTTATTTCAGTTTGCATTGTTAGGCCTACTGTTTGTTTTAGGATAGGCAATGGTTCTCTTGGAATTATATCAACAATAAATGTTAATAAATTTCTCACTTGTTGTCTTTTAATTCTCCTGCATATTTGGATTTCCGTATGAGCTATAAATAAATTACTGGTTTCCGGGTTATGCGTTATGAACTTGCATTACGAAAACACGCCTATTCAAATATACAGAAAATTTCACCTCCAAAAATTGAAACTTTTCAGATAAAAAAAACGCTGAATTTTTCATATTTCTGCTCGAAACATAGATTGTGGTACTCGTTAGAACCGCCTCGCCGAGGCGGTTCTTACGAGTACCCACAATCTATGTTTTGAGCAGAAATATGAAAAATAATGTATACCCCTGTAAACCCCAATTTTACTATATAAAAGTGAGGTTTAAGGGGGTCAAAATTATATAGGTATGTTTTCGTGACCCCTTCGCATTGACGACTCGACAAAGAGTTGACTGGTTTCCGCATTTGCATAAAACGCTTACACTGTCGTTAAGCGGCAGGTGTAAACTAGTTTGGATTATCTCCCCTGGCATAAACGAACCATCTCAGCGTGGCAAACTGTAGAAAGCTCGTTATGAACCGTCTCATCTGGACCTACACTATTTGTGCGGGTATCCGTACCAGTCTACAGGGTCGGAAGGGTTAACATCGGTACCCACATGTGATTCGTCTATTTGAGGCCGTGCACAACTCCTATTAGAAAACTGTGCGACTGTCAAAGACTCGGATCAGCCTGCACGTCCACGAATTTTTCATTGTACGCATGAGCCTTACCTGGGCTTACCAAAGAGCACCGCCTGACCAAAGAGTAACAAGCGAAGATTCAGACTTAGCTAGCCTGATCAATACAGGCTGACCTGAATCGGAACCTGTCGCACACTGACTTTTCTTGAAGACGCTATATCATTCAGACGGACACTACTCAATAGTGAAGAGTATATCCAAACAATAAATTAAAGAAACTTCGTTGATTTATCTTCCATAACACTATTCTGGGCCGCCTTTTATCTTACAAATCAATGACACGAGACGGTGTTGAGCGCCGCGTGTCAAACCCGACTCGACACGCTCGTGATTTCATAATTACGGATTTTAGACATTGTTTGTTTTGTTTTTAATTGCCTGGACAAAGGGGAAAATTAAACTATTGATTTATTTATCAATGGCCTATTATGATTTTCATTAACTGAGAGATCGGCGGCGCCACATCTTACATTTTTTTCCTTCTCTCCGTCATGGTCCGAGTTCGAGATACGCAGTAGTAAAAACTGTGAAAAATATATTCAGGGACTGAAAATGATGGACGAGATAGCCGACTCGGAAGTGTCAACATAAAAGTAGTTCGACATACGCGAAGCTGAAATACAATCAATACATAGGGAAATAATCGGGACAGAAATCAGTTCGACATAAGTGATAGGATCGAGATAAGCGGGGTCGAGATAACGGGAGTCAACAATATATATGCGGAAAATTATCGAGGTATAACATTATTAAGCACATTGGGCAAGTTATTTACTAGAATAATCAATAACAGATTAGGAAAATGGGCGGAGGAATATTCTGTCTTAATTGAGGCGCAAGCGCGATTTAGGCCGGGTATGGGTACTACAGATAACATTTTTGTTTTACATGGTTTAATCTCACATTCTTTAAATAGTGGTAAAAAGTTGTACTGCGCTTTTATTGACTTTACAAAAGCATTTGATTATATAGTTCGAGATAATTTATGGTATAAATTGATTAAACTTGGTCTGCGTGGCAAAATATTAAATATTATCAAGTCTGTGTATTCGTCAGTGAAAAGAGTAAAATATAATAATCGGCTTAGGAGTGAATTCTACTGTAATTTAGGTGTCCGTCAGGGTGAGTGTCTCTCCCCGATCTTATTCTCTCTGTTCCTAAATGATATCAAGGAGAAATTAATAAATTCTGGAATTGAAGGTTTTGATATTAATATGTTAAAGATGCTATGGTTATGCTGTTATATGCAGATGATATTGTCATTTTTTCCGATACAGCAGAAGACCTTCAGCGTAGTTTAGATTTATTATTAGAATATTGTAATAGATGGAAACTAAAAATAAATGTATCAAAAACAAAAATTATGGTGTTCCGTAAAGGGGGTATATTACCCAGGAATTTAAGTTTTTATTATGATGGTTCCAGTAGAAATAGTCAAGCAATTCAAATATTTAGGTCTTGTCTTTACTGTAAATGGTTCTTTTGCGGAGGCTCAAAAATACTTTATCAGGGCAAGCACAAAAAGCAATTTTTTAAATTGAATAAATATTTATACAAATTTACATTTATTTCACCAAAACATAAGTTGGATTTGTTTGATAAATTAATTTCACCAATTTTGAATTATGCATCCGAATTTTGGGGATTTAGTCAAGCGAATTCTATTGAAAGAGTGCATCTTCAATTTTGCAAAAACCTTCTTGGCGTCAAAAGGATGACACAAAATGATTTCGTATACGGCGAACTTGGCGGAACCACTTTTTTAACCAGGAGATATTATACCATCTTAAAGTACAGGTTTAAAATTTTAACGTCTGAAAAGAATAAATATATAAAAATATAGATGCGGAACTGTTTCCAAATACGGTTAATTGGGTTTCAATTCTCCGACATTTATTAATGTCATTGGGGTTTTACGAAGTGTGGTTAGTTCAGGGTGTGGGAAATTATAATGCATTTATGTCATTACTAAAACAAAGATTAAATGACAATTTTATTCAAAATTGGGTAAGTAGATTAGAAAATTCTTCTCGAGCTTTATTTTATAGATCTATTGCTATATTTCAGTTCCAACCATATTTGGAAAAAATTAGTGTCTTTAAATTTGCCAAGCTTTAAGTAAACTTAGAATGTCATCTAATCGGCCTGAGGTTGAAGCGGGTAGATGGAAAAAACCAAATAGGGTACCATTATCGGATAGAAAATGTTCTTCATGTCAAACACTAGAAGACGAATATCATTTTATTTTAGAAAGATTTATATCGATCTTAGAAGACGGTTGATTTCTAAATATTTTTGGATTAGGCCTAATATACATAAGTTTAAGGAATCAATGAATTGTACAAACCGGGGCTGTATAAGAAAATTAGGAACATATATCTATCAAGCTTTTAAAAGGAGGACAGAATTATTGTACTGATAAGCAGTATTTTATATTAAATTATGTCTAAGTATAGGCAATTAAGGATACTTATCCAGGAATGGGGTGTTGGGGGGGGGGGGGGGGGGGGTGCGGGGCTGAGTAGGTAGGGAATGCCCAATTACTTTGCCTACTCATATCTGGATGGTTATTATCAAACTTTTGGGAATAATATTTGCCATAACAAGTGGAATTTGATTATGCTTTGTGTTAGTAAGTGCTGAAAATATTCATTAGAAATATAACTGATATGCGTATATGCATTTAACTGTATACACCTTCTCCGTATGTTACTATTTCCTATATTATGTCTTATTAGTGTCTGCAAATATTTTGTCTGAAGGATAGATAGTACGATGTATATTACAATACAGATTTCTACTCTACTGCTGAAAATAGCTACCCAGACAGGCGAGCCTTAGTACGATCACTTTGGCTTGTCCTTTCTGGATATTTAGACAGATAAGTCATTTTTTTCAAATCATTTGGATTAATACATATTTACTAGTACTGAGCCTTACTACAGATTTGTGTATGTAAAATGTTGTCATTGTGTATATTCGCCATCACACCGTTAAATGCTATGTCCTGATGGGCTTTATAGCCCTTTGGAGTTCTCAATAAAGACCTGTTCTGTTATATATATATATAGAAAATTTTAAAAATCTGTTCTGTTATATATATATATAGAAAATTTTAAAAATCTTCTTGTAAGAAACCGCTAGACTGGTTTAAATATAATTTTGCAGAAATGTTCCTTGGGAGACCCTCTACCTAGATTGTTCTAGCCAGCACGACTCGTCAAAACATGGTTGCCGTGGGGGCGAGGGGTGGGGGGGTGGAGGGGTGAGTGGGGGGCAGGGCTTATTTTCCCTATATATCTTTTTTTAAATTCTTTTTATTTATTTATTTTTTTTTGCAGAAATGTTCCTTTGGTGATTGTTCAAGCCAGCACGATTCGTCAAAAAACATGGCCGCCAGAGGGCGGGGCTTATTCTCGCCATATATCTATATAGAATATCTTCTTTCCGGAAATCACTGGACCAATTTCAATATAACTTGGCAGAAATGTTTCTTTGGTGACCCTCTACTAAGGTTGTTCAAATCATGATACGTCAAAAAACTTGGCCGCCAGGGGGGGGGGGGGGGGGAGGGGGGCGGAGCTTATTATATAAAACTTTAAAAATCTTCTTGTCAGACACCACTAGACCGATTTCGATATAACCTGGTAGAAATTCTCCTACAATGCCCCTTTATCAAAATGATTCAAGATGTCACGAGTTTTCAAAAAACATGGGCGGGGCTTATTTTCCCTATACATATATAGAGAGAAAACTTTAAAAATCTTTTTTTGTCAGAAACGACTCGCACGATTTCAATATAACTTTGCAGAAATCTTCCTTTAGTAACCCTCTATCAAGATTGTTCAAGCCATTATGATCCATTTAAAAAAAAAAAAAAAAAAAAACCATCGCCGCCAGGAGGCAGGGCTTATTTTCCTTGTAGTTTAATAGTTTATTAGAGTCTCATCATTGTTAACATACATTTACATATGTACAACTAAACAAAGTTACTATTTAAAAAAAATAACCATGCCATTCTATAAAGAATTATAAGAGACTATCACAGCATTTTCTATACAATACATGCTAAGATCATGTGTACAACAATACGACAATGCATAAAATATTAAGATTGTCAGATTAATTACACTAATCACTCTTCGTTTGACAACACGATTACACGTATCGTCAACTAGACGGCGTCGCCGAGGGCAGAGGACATGTGGCAGACCCTATGTCTAGACAGCATACCCCCTGCCCCTGCTGAGACGCCCGCTGACACACCCATCATGCGGTCGATCTATTAGGATGATGAAAAACCTAAAAGAAAAGATGTAATAAAAACATGCAACATGTAACATATGTACAGATAAACAAAATTGCTATTTAAAAGATTAACCATGCCATTCTATAAAGAATTATAAGAGACTATCATCGCATGTTCCGGACAATCCGTGCTAAGAGCATGTGTACAATAATTTACATCAATGCATAAAATATTAAGATTATTAGATTAAAATACATTAATCACCCTACACCTGACCACACGATACACGCATCGCCAATTAGACGGCGTCGCCGAGGGCAGAGGACATGTGGCAGACCAATGTCTAGACAGCATACCCCTCGCCCTGGTTGAGACGCCCGCTGATACGCCTACCATGCGGTCAGTCGACTAGGATGATGTAGAACCTAAAAGAAAAGAATATTATTTCTTTATAAAACGTATTCAATAAAATTATGAAATGATCAATAAGACAACTTATAATAAAAAATTAATGATACAATAAAGAGTTGCGCGTCTGAATGATTTTAAAACAGGTTTTGGCACATAAACGAATCAAACTAGGATGGCTAAACAGTAACTTCATTTTCTCAATATCATTTAAAACGTTAAAATTACAGTTAGGCAGCAAGGAGTTTGCATTAGAAAATAAATTGTTCCTGAGATCACGATAAGTTTCACAGTGTAAAATTACATGCATTTCGTCTTCAACGGAGCTGCAAAAAGGGCATAATCGTTGATTCACATCGAGGTTTTCATACCGTCCTGTTTCGATTTAAATTGGCGCGACCCCGCAACGGAACTTTGCAAATGCTGAGCGATGCCTAACAGGAAGAAACAGCTTACAGTATTCTTCTACTTCATAACGAGACTTAAATAGTCTATAAGTTCTCAATTTGTTCCCACCATTACCAGAACGACCAGTGTCCCTGTGAATTTCAGAGCTCCAGTCTCGGACATGTATGTGCAGTAAACCTTCTCTTAATTTTGCCAATAAAGCATGTACGGAGAATGGCACATTAACGTCAACAAAGCGGTCAAGACCGAGTTGCCTATACATTTATTTAATAACAAATGTTTGGTTTTTGCAGTTTCTATTTGCCATACGATCTGCCCAGATAAAAACTTGTTTATTAATACGGTTTACTGTCATACGACTCATTCTGCCCCAGTAATTACCAATACAATTCCACTGTTTAATGAACGCGGGGTCCCAGCCCATATCACCTGAAACAGCTGCGGTGGACGTGTATTTCCCTACCCCAAGGAAGAATCTCATCGCCCTATTTTGTACCGCATTAATACACGAAAACGACTTCGAACCCCAGATGGCTGCGCCATAACTAATCACTGGCCATACTAATGTGTCGTATAATTTACTAAAAACATCGTAAGACATGCCACCAATACATTTATATTTAGCGATCAAGAGGCCGAGAGCACGACTGGCACTCTGAGAAACACACTTTGCGGTAACATTATAATCCAAATATTCATTAAGCGTGATTCCGAGGTATGTATACCTGTCCATAATGGTGATATTATGGACACCGCATGTAAAATTAAAATCGACCCTAGAAACTGAGTTTGGTCGGAAATGGACGACATTGCTCTTTGCGTCATTAACAGACATTTTGTTTGTGGCGCACCACTCATTTAGTAGATCCAACATACATTGAAGATCATGGGCAGTTTCCGCAACAAGGACAACGTCATCAGCATACATCAAGATACTGACGAGTTGATCATTTACTGGAACACCCTTGCCCAGTGTCTTTACCTTCAAAGCTAGGTCATTTATAAATAAATTAAAAAGAACAGGAGATAAGTTACAGCCCTGTCTCAAGCCGCACGAGACATCAAACCAGTCCGTTGTTAGATTATTAACTCTGACACAGCAAGAGACAGACGTATACAATGACTTAATAGCCCCCAGCAATTTGCCTCCGATGCCTACCTTTTCGAGTTTTCCCCATAACAGGCCCCTATTAATACAATCATATGCCTTTCGGAAGTCAATGAATGCACAATACGTGGACAACTTACGCTTCTTTCTTGTCTCAATAATATTTGTTAGGGAGGAAATATGATCTGTAGTGCTCCTATTTTTCCGAAATCCATTTTGTTCGTCGACCATTTTATCATTCTGTTCACACCAAGAACCGACCCGGTTATTAAGAATAGAGCAATAAAGCTTGTACATCGAGGAGGCGAGCGCTATACCCCTATATGACAGAGGGTCCCTGGGGTCTGTAGTACTTGATTTAGGAATAGGGTTTATTATGCATTTATTCCATAAAGAAGGTATTATGCCTTTATCGAAACAAATGTTAAATAGCACATGTAAATATGAGACAGAAGTGTCATTGCATAAGACTTCCGAGGGAATTGCATCAACGCCACAAGCTTTCCCCTTTTTTGAGTTGTCTAGTGCTTTCTTCAGCTCGAAAATCGAAAAATTGTATATCGATATAGAAAACTTTAAAAATCTTCTTGTCAGAAACCACTGGACCGATGCTAATATTTTTGGCAGAAATGTTTATTTGATGACCCTCTACTAAGATTTTCAAGCCATTATGATTTGTAAAAAAGACATTTCCACCAGGGGGCGAGGATTATTTTCCCTATATGTCTATATAGAAAACTTTAAAAAATCTTCTTGTCAGAAGCCACAGGACGGCGGTCAATAAAATTTAGGTGAAATGTTTCTTTGGTAACCCTCTACCAAGATTATACAAGTCATCATGATTCGTCAAAAAACATGGCCGTAAGGGGGCGGGACTTTTTTCCCTGTATAGCGATAGAGAAAACTTTAAAAATCTTCTTGTCAGAAACCACTGAACCAGTTTCAATATAACATAGCAGAAAAGTTCCTTTGGTAACATTTTATAAATTTTTTTCAAGGCATCATGATTCGTCAAAAAATGGCCACCAGAGGGCGGGGCTTAATTTCCCTATATATCTACATAGAAAATCTTAAATCTTAAAATCTTCTTGTGAGAAACCACTGGACTAATTTCAATTTATCTGAAATATAGGACCAACATGTTTCTCTTGACCATAAAATTTATAGAAAAATCTTAAAGCAGTGAACTTGGGTTAGTATGCAAACCTCTTTGTCATGAGACCGACATGGGACCATCATGGTCCTCTTGTTTTTTCAAGCGTCTGCATAACCCAAAGTTAGACTGCAACTTGGGGTTACTGATAGAAGCCAGTCCGTGAATAATGGTTCTTGTAACATATGCGACCAGCAAAAGTTTTGACAAGCTTGCACACCTACACAGCCGCACCAGAGCCTTTTCTGTTCGAATATAGAGAAAACTTTCAAAACAATAATATTGGTCATCATTAACAGGCCCTTTCCAATTCCATTAATACCGGACGGGGGATCATGCATCTACAATCACTCGAAGTAACAATCGAAATTCTGCAAATTGTGAGGTCAACTTCCGGCTGGCAATTCAAAATTGTGAACTAAAGGAATATGGCTTTCTGTGAAGAAGGAAACTGCTCAACCTCGACATGGTCTTGTTTAGTAATCTGGGTGTCTTGGTTTTTATTGGGACCAAATTTTGTTTCCAGGTGAAGAGTTGCAGTTATCTACTAGGTAAAAACGCTGCAAGGTGCGTATTAAAAAGTGCAAAAAATCGTGACATGTCCATCAAAAATATTATCTCCTTTCAAATGTGCGATCGTGTCTAAATATTTCATTTATCCAGAGATTATCATATTTCAAATAAATGCTATAACTTCATTAAAAATTTGCAGAAGATTTTAAGATACGGCGATATAAAATTTTACCAAAATGCATTAAGATAATACATGTATATGTAATTTCCTGTGTTTACATACATTGCATAAAGCGCCTGATGATCAAGATCAACACTGGACAGGAAGTGACATGACCTCATGACATGACACTATTCAATAGACTGCTTCATAGCTTCTATTAAAATAGAAGACTATTAAAAACCATTGTTACCGCTTATTGTTGAGCGTCTGCAGGTAGTCAGTTCTTTTTATAGAACTAGAGAAGCAGAAAAGCTGCTGTCTAGCAGATTAATATGTATAAAGACAATACATAGTACTCCCACATCCTGATCTTACCACAAAAACTTACATTGTTTTAAGCCTTGTTACTCCCGTTTGTGTGCGAGTTATATTGGTGTAAAAATATCTTGCAAGCTGGTTTTATTTTTATATCAGATTTCATATGTAATAGTAAGATTGGGAAAGCACCGAATTTTACCGTATGCATTTGGACAGACAGACCTGCTCAAACAGCGTCTCATCAGGGTCTACACTGTTTGCCACCCATCCAGCAATTTTTAAACACTACATCGGGTAATAAATTGTACTTGTTCAAATATTATACTATGTATGGTAAGGAGTTGAGGTGTCGAGGTACTTAGGGTAAATACGGTAGATTACATTAGAGACAAAAGTAGCAGTCATAGGTTTGCAAACTTTATTAGGGTCATAAACTCCGCATTAGCCAGCATATTTTCTGCCAAATGAAAATGCAGCTATCAACCAGGTATTCTTAGCTATTTTTAGCTTTGCTAGCAGAAGGAAAACCGCACGCTCAGGTTGTACGGAACCTCTGAAGGGACATTTCTACTCCAATATTTAGCAGAAAAGAAATTAGTATGTTGTTTAAACCGGATCCTTAAACCTTGAAAGAAAAACGACACAATAAGTCGTTTAAACGACATATTATGTTGATAACGGAACCCCGGAGAAGACATTTCTTTTCAAATATTTAGCAGAAAAGAAATCAAAACAATAAAAGTAGAATGGAAATGAAAACAAAAATTATGTCGTTTAAATGATATAATATGTCGTTTAAACGACACCTTTATCTTTCCATTCTGAAAAAGTCGAGTGGAAATTTAAACAAAAATATGTCGTTTAATATATCGTATTTTAGCTCACCTGAGCTATGCTCATGATGAGCCATAATCATTTTTTGTCCGTCGTTCGTCCGTCCGTGCGGTCGTCCGTCTCCTCGTCTGTCCGTCCGTATACACTTTCAAACGACAACTCCTCCAAAGCCATTGAAACCGTTTGTCCCTTATTTGGTAGGAATGTTGCTTGGGTAGGGTGTTTAAAAATAGCTAAAATTGTGGTGATCTCTGCCTCTTAGTTTGGTTGCTATGGCATCAGAAAGCTCGCATAGACTTATATTTGGAAAATGGTTAAATTGCATTTTCTCTATAACCAGCGAAGTGATGTGAACCATCATTGGCAGTTATGATCATCTGTTGTCTGCCAAGTTTATTTTTATGACCAGCCATAATTTTGTTTGGTTGCTATGGCAACATTAAATTTTAAAAAGGTCTTTTTTTTTAAATAACAACTCCTTCAAAAGCACGCACGCAGTAAGACTCTAATTAAGTCTCCCAATCGAAGTGGGGAGACTTACTGGTTTTGTTCTGTTTCTTCTTCTTCTTTTCTCTTCTTCTACTTCTTTTTCTTTTTCTTTCTGCCCAAAGTTTGTCCGCACAAGTTCTCAGTAACCACTGGAAGGATTGATTTGAATTTTGGGGATATGATAGATATGATTATGAAGTTGTGCAAGAGAGTTACAAAGGGTTCAAACTTTAAAATGGCGGACTCAAATGCTCCGCTGGGGCATGCCAAAATCTGCCCAAATTTTGTCCGGATGAGTTTTCAGTAACCACTGGACGGATTGTTTTGACATTTGAGTAATGATAGATATGGATATGAAGTTTGCGTATGGGTTTCAAAGGGTCCCTGTGAGAGCATACCCCTTCATTTCTTAAAAGACCTAATATCACAGAAACTCTTCGGATCCCCACCAATAAACCGTATAATATATGGTTTATTGGTGGGGATCTGAATGGTTTCTGTGATATTATATTATATTCATGTTCCTTATGATAAGATGCATCCAGTGACACTGACCTGGGGTCCCCTGGGGGCATGCTCCACCCCCCCCCTTCACTTTATAAAAGGCCTTAAATCTCAGAAACTGTTCAGAATCTCCCTACCCTACGCAATATATAGTTGTTCCATATGATAAGATGCATCCAATGACATAGACTTATGGTCCCCTGGGGGTATCCCCAGCCCTCCGGTTCATTAAAGGCCAAATATCTCAGAAACAGTTCAGATCCCCACCCCTAAACCATAAACCATATATATATTGTTGTTCGTTATGATAAGACGCATCCAATGACATAAACCGGGGGTTAACCGGGGATAATGCCGCCCCCCCCCCCCCACCAACCCTCCTGTTCATGAAAGCAAATTGTATCAGAAACTGTTCAGATCTCCACACCTAAACAATTGTTTCTTATGATAAGACGCATCCAATGACACCAGCCATGGGTCCCCAGGTGGTATACCCCACCCCGCACCCCCGTCCGGTTCATATAAGGCTTAAGATCTCAGGAACCATTCAGAACCCCGCCCCTAAACCATATATATTGTTGTTCCTTATGATAAGACGCATCCAATGACACCAGCCATGGGTCCCCAGGTGGTATACCCCACCCCGCACCCCCGTCCGGTTCATATAAGGCTTAAGATCTCAGGAACCATTCAGAACCCCGCCCCTAAACCATATATATTGTTGTTCCTTATGATAAGACACATCCAGTGACACAGATCTGTGGTCCTCTTGGGGTATGCCCGACTCCTTCAGTTCATATAAGTCTTGATATCTCAGGAACCATTCAGAACGCCACCCCTAAACCATATATATTGTTCCTTATGATAAGACGCATTCAATGACACTGACCTGTGGTCCCCTGCGTGTAGGGGATGGTATGCCCGAGGCTGAATATCTCAGGGACCGTTCAGATCCTCACCCCTTAACCATATATATTGTTGTTCATGATGATAAGATGCATCATTCAAAGACACCAACAAAGGGTCGCCATAGGGTAGTCCTTCCCCCCCCCCCCCACCCCCCCCCGCCTCCCTCGCCCCCTCAAGTTCTTCACATAAGGCTTAATAACACAGAAAGCATTCAGATTCCCACTCAAATGATGATCCTTTTGTTACTTGCAATGACAGGATTGAAAAAAATGTTGTATAACACCTGCATATCAGCAGTGGCTATTTCACTCAGGTGAGTGAGCCGTGGCCCATGGGCCTCTTGTTTGTGTTTGAATTTCCATTCTAATTTGTCAGAATAGAAAAATAAAAATATCGTTTAAAAGACATATTTTTTGTTTCAATTTCCATTCTACTTTTGTTGTTTTGATTTCTTTTGGAAAAGAAATGTCCCCTCCGGGGCTCCGTAAGGTTGACCCAATTTAGCATTTTTTTAGCAGTAAATATCGGTTCCCTACTGTCGTTGTCTGATAAAATACTCGTAGAAGGGAAGGCAATGATCAGGAATCGATACAATTATCCCACACCTCCCATCAGAGACATCTAAGGGAAAGAAACACAAACACGAAATAACTAGACCCTAATGGAAACATAACTTGCAAAAAGCCAAACGGACAGTTACTTTCCAACAAAGTAGCCAAATGGCTATCCAAAACAAAAAGATGTAAGCGATACACACATTCAAAGACGAACTATAACAAAAATAAATCATGACAGAAGAACCGCCATGGAACGGTCAGTGAAAAGGGGGTTGGGGTGGCTTAAATCGATTTTACGTGCCACAATCCTCGCCCTTACTTCTGCCGCGGTTTAGACTACACAGTGAAGCAGTCTAATTATTTAACAGATGCTATCTTCGCCATAACATATTTAAACCCTTTTACTTCTTTAAGGTTCCATATCCCTCAAGAGTAAAACATTCATTATCCAAGAAAGGTTTAATAAATTGATATATGGTATTAATACAATCATAAAAAGTGGCACCTAACAGACTTTAAAATTTCAGTTAATTATTTGTTCTTGAACTGAAATGGATAAAAAAATGTATATTTTTGAGGAATATGGAGCCTTTAAATGATTCAAAACATGACAAAATAATATAATCGGTGTTCTCAGTGAACGACTCAGATCAGTCTGTACAATCCCAGTCTAATTGGAATCTTTTATTTTCGCTGAAAGAAACCTTGCGAGTTTGTTAATCCACTGAGGCTGTAGCGAGACCCTTATCAGACTCGGTGAAGTTTTTTTTTGATGTTGTTGTTTTTGTTGTGTACGCATAACATTGTGTTGATTTTTACATGATGAGTCTCTGTTTGCTTGCATGCTTAAAACATTGAGGCAAATGGAGGGCCAGATGGAATACTGGCTTCATAAATAATGTGCTAAAGTGTTTTGATTGATTGTGTTTGGGTTTAGCAAAACGTCAACCCTTTATGGTCATTTTGTGTCGTCTCCCAGAGAAAGGGAGAAAAGAGATAGAAGAGATAGTAGTGGAATGAAAGAAAGGGACAGGGAAGAGAGAGGAACAGAAATGAAAGTGAAGAAACAGAAGAAATAAAATGATTCCCCCTCACCGTCTATAAGAATAGCAGGCATTGCTCAACTGTAAGCCATGATCAGATGGACGCGCCGTCGACCAAGATACACGACACCTTCGCCACACCCGACAACGCCCTTCTAAAGTGTTCATTAGTATATGTAACATTTGAACAAATGCAAATCACATTTTTCACATTTTCCCCGACCGGGGATCGAACTCAGTCTGCTGGATTGGAAGCCCTGCACTCTAACTCGTCACTTTAAAAGCCAGCTTATACCACAAGGCAGTACAGCTGTGTTATATACCTATTCTTAGTGACATATACGATAATCTGATAAGATGAAGTTAAAAATCTATGTGCACAAATTTTTAAAGTTAATTGGGTTGTAGAACCTTAATCCGGACCGCTTATTGTCAACGGTAGCTGTGTTTTTACCTCGCGGGTCTTAGTTTTAATTCGACTGGACGACGCCTCTTGACTGTCAAATTACTGAACCAGCGAAAATCAACTTGGCGAAAATGGGGGCGAAAAAAACAAATTCAAGTGCGAACTGTTCAGTTTGGTACTTTATTTATTTATGTCTTCATTTTTGTTTGTTTGTTTGTTCGATAGTTTATTAGTAAAAAGATTCACTTTCCATGGTATTTATTTAAGAAATAGATCAGCTCTAGCAGTGATTTGTTGAACAATTAATCAATGTTTGTAGGTCAGTTGTAAAGTAGATCAAATCACGAGCGCGGAGCGAGTGATTTATCTTCTTACAACTGACCGACAAACTAACTGATATTTAATACTCAACAAATCAATCACGCACATGAGCTGAACTATTTCGATTCTAACACATAGAAAACGACGAAAAAATAATTGTATCCTTCAGATTCCTCCAATTTTCCGCCAACAAATAAAGAAATCCAGCCAACAGTTTTGACTGTAACACTGACGTTTACACGCATTTCTTACGTTGTTGAAGCGAGAAATACGACGTTACACCATCTAGCGTCGTGGAATTGAAGACTGACGTCATCAAAGTGTCAAAATGACGTCGGAACGGCTTCCGCCCAGTGATTTGTTGCAGAATAACCATTGGCTATATAGGCGAGGAGTGTCAGAATTTATTTATTTATTTCCGTTTTAGCACCTATTGTTATGGAAAGAATGATCCGTGATTAGACAATTTGGACAGACTATCTAAAACCCTTGAATGGCAACGTGGCAGCATCAGATACCATTATACTAAATTTGCTGGGTTGGGCTGGGCTGGATTTGATAGCTCAAAGTGTTCCAAGCCCCCAAAATTCACCACATTGAAAAACGGGTTAAAAAGATGGCTAGATTTTATTTTAAAGCTTTAACTTGGTTATACGATGTCCGCCTTGAGAAATCCGGTGTTTAATAATATGCAAAATAAACAAAAATGGTAAAAAACGGACCCTCACTGCTCATCAGTGAAATATAAAAGCCATATACAAAATGAACTGCCGGGGCGTGGGCTGGGTGGCCTAGTGGTTAGCGCTCTTGACTTTCAAGCGGGATATCGTAGGTTCGAATCCCGCTCGGGTCGAGACAATTTTCAAACCATTAGTACGCCTAGCTCATACTCGACGTGCCCTGGCTTCATAAATACATATTGGAACCAAAACAGAACAGCCACCTTGAAACGATCACTTGCAGACTACTGGGAGTATGGGTAGGGTTTAGTGCCGTGGGGTAGGAGAGGGGAGGTGGCGGATTGACGCGCATATATATGTGTATTTGTGGATGAGGTGCTTATGTTTGGAATGTGGACTTGCTATGAACAAAGGTATGTTGGAGACACCGAATGACAAATCAGCCCGTGCATTCTCATAGTGTGACCGGGGTTCTAGTCGACCGCGTAGGTTGTCATTTGAAATTAAAGAATGTATTAAAGAATTACAAACGAGAAAATAAACAGCGCGGATGCGCAGGCTGGCTCGGGCCTTTGCTGATTATATATTCACACAGACCCTATTTCTCTCGCCACATATGAACCACGCCAAGAAAAGGAATACGGAACATACGCGATCAGTAAAGGCCTAAATTGTCTTGCTCACCAACGTACTCTGAGCTCAGCTATCTTCCATGTTTTAGACAAGATATATAGCATCTTAGGTGAATAGACACACCAGATAGTTGTTTCCACCATTTTGTACAAGGGAGATAACTTTTGTAACTTCCTGTTTCCTTTTTGCACACCAAGACCCTTCTACAATGGTTCTACTCTAAACGAAATAAATTTCCCCGGGCAGAAAATTCTTTCCTGTAGAATTTAAAAGCATTGCCTCCCCCCTGAATGTGTGTCAAATCTCCTAAAAGCAGAAAGCACAAATCCTGTCTCGAACACGTTGGTTCCTGATAGACTGAGCAGGCTGATCTTCCAGGACTGTTCTTCTAGATCAAGATAACCGTTTTTCTGATGTTGCAAGATTCATTATTTTTTGTAACATCAACTTCCTTTTTTCTTTTATATTGTTATGTTGCATTACACCAGTGATTTTTCACAGTTGGCTAAATAAGTATAAAAATATTTGCACTGCAACGTGAAAAAAGTGCTTTTATTATTACTCAGATTTTCATTGGCAGATCATCCTGCACTTTGCTCCCCTGAACAAGGCTTTTTCTTTCAGTTTACTGAATGATTGGGTAATGGAGACGAGTTCAAAGAGCTGCAAATCTTGAATCATTTGACAGCAAAGAGTAGACTAATCTGAACCTTCGCATTTCGCATATGATATGATGGCCTTTTTTCGCTTTGTAGCTCGTATATGGAAAAAAGTAATTTAAATATGATTATGATGACACGACAAGCAATCGAACCAGAAATATTGACAACACCCAGATTTTGGTTATTATAATGTTGTAGAGTGAAAAATTACCAAATATGTGCCCAGCATGAGAAAAAGATTATGATGTCATAACGTAACATTGAATGCACAGATCAATTTGTACCGCATCCCTATGATTGCTATGGTCTAAAACATTTTCCTATTTATAAGATATAGTTTACTTTATTACACTGTTCTTACATGTATTATCATAATTAGTAGTAGTCGCTGTTGTTATTTTTGAAGTATTACTTCTATCACTACAACTTCTAGCTTACTACTAACGCTAATTTTATTATTATTATTATTATTATTATTATTATTATCACCGACATTATTATCAAACAAAGGAAACAAAGCAACAAATACTACACCTTTTGATATGACCATTTTCATGGCAAATGAAATAAGTTTTGAGTCGTACAATTTTAAATTGTGTCTCACATATGCTAACAGTAGATCGAAGCATCACAGCTTGGTCGGAGGCTTTACTGCTCTACCTATACAATATGCTAAGTTTTTTAGAACGGACAGTGTTCAGGTTGCTTCGAAAATACTTCCAACCATGGCGCGCCTCAATCTGACCCTTTCATGTCACCGTTTAAGGAGAACAGATAAACTTTAGGGGAAACAAACTGTCACAACTGTTTTAGCTCTCTTCTGAATAGGGGTTTACTCTGTTAGGAAAGAATTTAGTTTACTCCCTATGGAAGCAAATTCTTACCCTTTAGGGTAAATCCAGGGGAGCAAAGTCTGTCCTTTTAGCATAAACCCCTTTTACGGAGGGACTTCATGTACAGAAATAAACACAGTGGTCTCCCTTTGAAAACAAAATATCATGTGGATCTTGACGCTTTTTAGTTCAATAATAGAAAACAGACCAAGCGTAACTTTCAAAGTTTTGCACGCTTCAGTTGGTGAACATTGATGAAGTGTAAGACACACACAAGAAATCAAGCGAAGAAAACGTCGAAAAGAAAATTATCTGTAGGTAGTTTCACTTGGGTGGTTATGGTGAACAACCCTTCGTGTTAGCATTGATAGAAAATATATCCGAACTTGTAGCTTTCGGTAAGTTGCACTTTATTGTTTGAATCAAATACTTGTTATCCTGTAACATATTATATTAGATATATCATGTCGCAAAGTGTTTGTCTAAATGAAATTAAAATAAATTAGAATTTGCTTAAGCAAGTGTTGTTTTATACACCTCTCTCTCTCTCTCTCTCTCTCTCTCTCTCTCTCTCTCTCTCTCTCTTCCACTCTGTAATTTTTGGGAGATCTTCCTAATTGGAGGTACCGTATTTATTCTTATTATTGGGGCGCCTTATCTCCTTAACATACTTGTCCTAAAATTGAACCAGCCTATTTTTCTACCCGATGATTTGTCTATAAACTAATGTATGAGAACCAAACGGTGTAGACCCTGATCAGAGGCCGCATTACGAGGCGTCTAATGCGGGTCTACAGTTTGCTGAGGCTTGTTATTCTGAGTACATAGAGTATATGCGGCAAATGCAGTGAAAGAGATTGTATGTGCGCCCAGCGAAGTCTCGGATCAGCCTGCAGTCTGCTCCTTGAGCAGGCTGATCAGTCTTTGCTTTCCTCCCAAAACGCTTTGGATCCTTGGCCACAGAATGCACTGCAAATACAGGCTGATCTGAGTCTTCGCTAGGTGCACTAGCAATTTTTTGTAGGAACTGCTGTGTCCCGACTCAGTTGTATTAGCCGTGCCTTGCGAAAACCCACAATGACATCGGGACAGCGAGGTCCAGCATGGGCATATACAACAAATGCATAATATTTAACACTACCGTGTATCATCACTTTAAATGAAGCTTTGTTATTTTCTCACCTAACCTGATACAACTTCCAAACAAAAGCAGATTTGACAGTTTTGTACTACTTTATAACACAGAAGTTTGTTATAATATTACAATATCAATGTTGGGAATCCACGTGACCAAATGACTAGGTGAACAGTGTGTTACTATTTTAGCTCCGCATCAGATTTTAGAATATCTCGATTTATATCTGATGGAATTTGTTCAAATAAAGCGCAGAGTACACGCAAAATCAAGCTCTTTCTGGTGGTGTAAGCGCTATTCTGCAATCTGGTCTGATACTCGAGAACATTCGGAGAACGTTTTTCGTCAAAATTCGTGTACATTGTCACGGTAGCCCAGATTGACAGCAAAAACATTCTTCGAATGTTCTCAAGAATTAGACCAGATCGCAGAATAGCGCTTACACCACCAGAAAGAGCTTGATTTTCTTGTACTCTGTGCTTATTTAAAAAAATTCCATTTGGTATGAATAGAGATATTCTAAAAAAATCCTACCTTATGCGGAGTTAAAAATAGTAACAAACTCCGTCATTTGGTCACGTGGATTCCCCACACTGAATATACAATATATGTAAAATTACGTTTGTCGCTTCCGTTATGTTTCTTGCTCTGTCTACGTGCATTTGTTGTGATTTCATATTTTGAGCTCAGATATCGCAAAATACCTATTTGTACGAAAGTCAATACCTGGTTATTATCAAGTTACTTCGACAGACCTTATATAAATCATTTTGATATTAAATTACTTGTATATCAAACTATAAACTCTTGCGAAGAGAAAGCGAACAGAAGTGTGTTGGTGTGTAGGAAAGCAAACAGAAATGTGTTGGTGTGTAGGAAAGCGAACAGAAGTGTGTTGGTGTGTAGGAAAGCGAATAGAAGTGTGTTAGAAAGCGAACAGATGAGTGTTGCTGTGTAGGAAAGCAAATAGAAGTGTGTTGGTGTAAAGGAAAGCAAACAGAAGTGTGTTGGTGTGTAGGAAAGCGAAAGAAGTGTGTTGGTGTGTAGGAAAGCGAATAGAAGTGAGAAGTGTGTTGGTGTGTAGGCAAGCGAACATAAGAATGTCGGTGTGTAGGAAAGAGAGCAGAAAGTCACAAAGGTTATCTCTTATGTAAACATGTCTCGTTATAAAAAGAGATTTTAGAATAAATTTCTTTTTATCCAGAAAATAAGAATTAAATTAGCAAAAAACATATAATTTGTAGTTTGCTGATATAGTTTTACAGAACAAAAAAGTTTAACTCCGATATTATGAATAGTCGACTTAGCTGGGAATGAAATTTGAATTTTGAGTTATATCCCCAGGGTCTGACATAATCAATTTAGCGAGAAAACTTTATAAAAACTGACACAGAAACTGACATTGGTAAAACATATAAAGCTCTGACTTAAGCAAAGGGTTTTGTTTTAAACATTTTAAAATTTCACGATCAGCATGGAAACCGCGTCACTGTTGTAATAGTTGTGCCTGGATTACATTTATTGTTGGTATTTGAGTTTTAGCCATATATGCTATTTGTTTCAGTATCGAGATGGGTTTGTTTTGGACCATCCTTCAGGTATGTTAGACTTTGTTTCCTACTATTTTGACATTTTTTTCTAATAAATTAAAATCAATGCTTCGAGAGTAACGCTCAGTTCTACATGTTAGTTTCTTAAGAAACATCTACATATTAACAACTTTTGTTTAACTCAGCCCCAACAGTCTCCAAGGTTAGCCTTAAGTGACTAACTCTGCCTCTACGTAATGCAAATAACGGTTAATTAACGGGCTCCCAATTGTGCTGCAGAATAATTATGAAATTACCAAACAATTTAGACTAAAAGATGTCGAAAGGCTAAGTTATATTCGATACATGAATTATTTATATTCTCTTGACCATTTTTATACCATAGTTGAGAAATAAAATGACTAAGCTTTGAAGTTTGAAATCGACAATGGCAGTTATATTTGTGTCATAATTAAGTCGGTATTGAAAATTCCATGTTTCTGTCTGTACGGTTATAATTAAAAATCAGTGGATAAAAGTTGTTATGTGTTTCATAACAACAGAAGAACACAATAGTTTGATAACAGTGTGCTGTGCTAGACAAACCGGTAAAGATTGCTTAATATATGACAGACACAATGTACATAATTGGTTTTCGAAAGTTAAAATGAACACACATATACATGGAAATAAATTTCACGTCATTGATTAAAAGGTATTTTACACGTCTTCTACAAGTTGTTGGAATGAGTCTAAACCGTCAAAAGTTGGTGGAGATTGAACACATGTGCAGCATTATTACCAGGGGCAACACTAGCTTTTGTTTGTTTGTGTTGAGGTTTTACGGCCCAGTCAACCCAGTGGGGTCATGTCGAGCGCGGTCAGTTTACCTAACCACACGTTTACTGGGTAGGCTTAGTCCTCTAAGCGGTTAACCAGTATTGTGCACATCCTTTCGCCAGAAACTGACAACTGCCCTTCTTGAATCAGCGGAAGGGAGAGAATGACCGTAGAAAATATTTCATGAGCAATCTCCACGAAAGAATGTTGCCGACCTCGGCAGGGGGTTACACTAGCTTTTGAATTAACTTGATAAATGGCCTACGTAGTTAAGAGGTTATAAAAGGGACTGGATATTGTTACGAGCCAGGCGTAACGAGAAAGAAATGAAAATGAAACCAGCAACAAGCTTTAAATTATTAACAATATTTATTCACACCAAAAAGACAAGATTCAAAACAAAAGAATGTAAGTACACAGTACCTTTCAAGTTTATGTCACAAAGTCCCTCAGAAATAATCCACAAGAATTTATTAAACAAATCCTTTGAATAACAGTTTCTGATCCCACAATTTAAAGTTTCTGAATTCAGAATTTAAGTCCACAATGAATAAAATATTAGAGTAATCCAGTATAGAATAATTTCAAGGAACATTCTAGAAAAATAATTTACTACAGGCATCTCTCAAATTGCAGTTTCAGTCAAGAAACTTCTAAATACTCCATGACATGCCAAAAATAACTCAGTCCAGAATCAAGGACATAAACAACAGGTTATTGTAAACATGTTGTTCCAGAAAGTTATCTATGGAAACATAGTAAATAAAGTTATTTATGAAAACATAGTAAACATGATGCTTAAATAATTGAACACCCTATATATAACAATATACTTGGTAGATTTTCTGCTATTTTTCTTCAGGGAGACACTTTTTGTGGTTTCCTATTTGCTTTTCTGCACTCCAAGCCCCTTCTGAAAAAGGATCTACTCTACAGATTGTATCTTTATTGGTATCACACTTTTTATCTGTTATAGTAGATCCTTTTTCAGAGAGGAGCAAAGCAATTTTAACAGAGTTGCCTTCCTTGAAAATTTATCAATTTCCTTTAATTGTTATAAGTAAATACCTTGTTTCTATATGGTCAGGAAGCCACACCGAGTAAAACTTGTCCTACTGATTCTTCAATGACCCTCGCACATGAAGTGTAACTATAAAGAGTACTTTTTGTAACATTATTGTCTAATAGAGGCCGTTGGTTAGCACTGCACGAAAACATGCGTTTCCATGTTCTCTCTCTCTCTCTCTCTTTTTTTTTTTTTTTTTTTTTTTTTTTTTTTTACAGGTTTTCTTCATGGTGACAACATGCAATGGCCTTCGGACACTGACAAAGCAAGGTAAAATGTGTATTGTTGGATGGAAGGAAAGGGTTTTCAGTGTGTGGTCTGTTTTAGGAAAATACATATTGCTTGTCGGGTTACCTCAGTGTAAAATGCATATGAAAGGGCGGAGGTTTTGCAAAGATGACGCATCTAATTATTTATTGGTGATATGATACGACACGTTGTACGTTTCCACAATTTTGAAAAAAAAAAATAAAAAAAATAGTGGCACAGACGATACCCAGAAAAAGTTCCAGACCAAGATAACAGCCATCCCACGCCACTAAAAAGGGAAAACGCACGAACATACGCCCTATGACACGCTCCATACGCACCACAATACACCGCTTGCTCGTTTTCATGTACATTAATTTGGTATCATATACTGCAGTTATGAGGGCTGGCGCTTAAACTTGTTTAACTACGGTTCTGTTCTGTTTTTGTCAGGTCTCTGGTATATTAAGTCACTTGGATTTCGTTTGTTTGTTATATTTAGAGCGTATAACCACTGTTAGGACAACTGTTAAACTTTTGTTCTAATGCTGATATATATCATAATTTGTAACATCTATACATGTGACAAACTTTCGAATGAATATGTTTAACCAAACCTCGCCATCGTGACAAGTAAATAAAACTGTCTGTTAAAATTTGCCCGGTGCAAAATACGTCCTCCAGAAGTAGAAGATGGTCGGAAAATCTCCAGTTTGTGTAATTTGAACCTTCTCATGTCAGAATTTCTCTTTGCTCCTAAATAAGTCTTCTGACTCTTTCAAATGTGGACAAAACGGAAGAAGAGAGGTGATGCAATCAAACTAAGATGGCACCTGATAAGCATTAAGCAGACAGTATTTACGTATATATTGAGCAGTATGTACTCAGTGTTGTATGAATGAGAGTTAATTTACTATGTAAACACAACGGAAAACTAAATGAAACTTATTGTTTGGTATATATCATTTTATTTGAATTATCAATATTTGTGTGTCTTCCACGTCGCCATGTTTTTTTTTTTTTTTTTTTTTTTTTTTTTTGCTTTTTTTTCAAAATTGGAAAAATGCCCGCAAAAATTTACTTGTACCATTTCGGTCACGTGGCCCCTTCTGTGTAACAAAATCTTTCTCTTCATGGCGACACACATTGTACAGGACCTTTTCGTTTGTTACAGCCACTGCATTCTGCGTTAAATCGGTCGATGGTACTCAGTTTAATATGTTGTTCAAGTTGAAAAGAAACAACGATCCTGCAGGACAGCTCATACCTATGATAGCCAACACAGAAACAAAACACTCAGACGGATGTGCATATAGTGAAGCCAATGGTCTGTATCAGATAGACTTGATGATGGATATAAGTACAACCGCTTCGGATGTAAACAAATGTGGAGTTGTTCGGGTAACTTACCGTAACTTACCTCATGAACCACAACGCGAGCAATGTACATTTGGAAATGTGCGCCCAGCGAAGACTCAGCTAGATCAGCCTGCTTTTTCGTGCAGTCTGATGAGAGTCTTCTCTGCCTACTTGAAGACGCATTGGCCTATTCAAAGAGTATTTGGCAAAGACTGGTCAGACTGAGCTGATGCACAGGCTGATCTGATTCTTAGCATGAAGCACATGTCTGAAGGAATATTACGTTGCGTTTTTTTTATAGAAAAAGACATCATATCTTTGTAATGGCTATACTAAAGTTTGAACAAATCAGTTCGTCTGTCTGGTGATATATCTTAAATGTGCTGGGTGCATGTAAAACATTGTAAACCCTAATCTGATTCTGAAACAGTCTGGTATAGGACTAAACTGTTTGTCAAGTACTTTCAGGAGCAGTCTGATCTGGACACACACACACACATCACTTTACCGAGAGAGGGAGGGAGCGAGAGAGAGAGGGAGGAAGGGAGAGAGAATCATAATATACTAAACTGAAGATCCCAAACTGATATACTAATGAGAAGAGAATATGTGTGGCAAGTCGTAAACAATATTCTTTAATACAGCTGGTGTATCCATCAGATTTAGTACGAGTCATGTTTCATTAGTAATCAGAGAAAAGGAAGAATAAACGCCTTTGGAAGTCGTAAGTTAGCGTCGACTTAGGCATATTTGACATTTTGTTGAAAGCTCTGTGTAGAGCGTCATAACTTATTATCCCCACGTTTTTATTTTAAAAAAGCATTCGGGATATTTTTAACGCCTCCATCCGTCAGTATATCCGTCCGTTCGTCTATCCTTCACGCTATCTACTCCTAAACCACTGGACGGAATTCTACCAAACTTGCTACATCTCTTCCCCTCATGATAAGGGTATGCAAGAGCAGCATTATTTTTCTGTGCATCGTTCCGTCCGTACGTCTGTCGTCCGTCCATTTGTCTGCCTCACTATCCTTCTAAACCACAGGGCAGAATTCTACCAAACTTGTTTCATCACTTCCCCTCATGGTTAGGGTGTGCGAGAACATTATTTTTCCGTGTGTCCGTCCGTGTGTCCGTCCGTGCGTCCGTCGTCCGCTCATCTGTCTGTCACGCTGTCTCCTCCTAAATCACTGGGCGTAAATCAATCAAACTTTCTACATCTTCCCCTCATTATAAGGTGTGCAAGAGAACATATTTTTTCGTGCGTCCGTCGTCCGTCCAACTGTCCTTCACGCTATCTCCTAAAGCATCCGGCGGAATTCAGCCAAACTTGCTACATCAATTCCCCTCATAGTAAGGGCGTGCGAGAGCAACATTATTTTTTCATGAGTCCGTCGTCCGTTCATTTGTCCATCACGCTAACTCCTCCTAAACCACTGGGCAGAATTTAACCAAACTTGCTGCATCACTTCCCCTCATGGTAAGGGTGTGCGAGAGCAACATTATTTTTCCGTTCTTCTGTCTGGCTTCTGTCCATTTGTCCGTCACGCTATCTCTTAAACCACTAGGCGGAATTTAACCAAACGTGCTTCATGACCTCCCTCATGTTAAGCGTACGGGAGAGCAAGTCCATCCGTCCGTCATGCAATTAGCAACATTAGCAACGAGCGTAGGGATTTACGATGGCGCGCCATCGACTACGCATTATAGTATAACTCTTGTATTTACTTTTATTTTAATTAATACTGACAGTGCTGTTAGTCAAGTAAAATAATGATCTGTGATACGGTGGAAATTTCTAGCTCCAGAGAGAATGAGAATTTGCACTATTTAGACTTGGCGATACACCGGAGAAATCTCAGTAAAGTTCTTCTATATCTTTGTACAACGGTAATTGTGTATGAAATATTGCATGCCATATTTACCCTGAATATTGGGACACGCTTACTCCTTACAATGCTTGTCGGGCCAAATATTTGAAGACGCCCATTCAATTACATATAGTTATTAATGCATAGCTGCTGTTTGAGTGGCAAACTGCGTAGACACTGATCAGACGCGCATTTGCGGATTCTGATTAGGGTCTACACTGTTTCCTTATGTCAATCTGTACGAATACTTAGGTTAAGTACGGTTTATTTTTTTTCAGGCTATAGAGGCAGCAACAGGCAAAGCGGTAAGTTATTTTGATTCTAGTTCGAACATCAACATAAGAAAAGGCGCCTTATCGCATAGTCGGACGATGAAGACGAGTACCCTGCATTCTTACGTAATCCGGTCAGGGACTATGATAATAAAATCATTAAATATTGTAAACATGGTTGATAAGTCACATGACTTCCTGGATAATACGCACTTCGAAATGTGCCTTGGCAACGGATAAATTTGTATAATTAAAGTGTTAATAATGGACAGATTTTGTTCAAATGAAGCGCTTTCCCGAAACGACCTTCATCGATTCTAAACTGCTAGTACCGTTTAAAAATGGATAACACAAGTTGCTTTTGTCTGACAACTTTAATTTGGTAAGAAAACAGCTAATAAGACCTAAGTATCATTTTATAGGTAATTTCAATCAGCCAATTACAGCCACTATCAGTTTACAGGTAATCTCAATCAACAAGTCTCAGCCACTTTCATTTTGCAGGTAATTTAAATCAGCCGGTCACAGTCACTGTCATTTACAGGTAATCTCAATCTACCAATTAAAGTCATTATCATTTTCTAAGTAAACTAGGGCATATTACACTAAAATATTGGGATTGTCTTCCTCGAACATTTTACTGTAACCATTCAACAGCCATATTTTTTTCTTTCTTTTTTTATTTATTATTATTATTATTTTATTTCATCTTTTCAGTTCTTTTTATCTCTTTGTACTTTCTTTCTTTTTTTCTTATCTATTATTTCATTTTTTCTTCTGTTTATTTTTTTTTTATTTTCCAATTTTTTTTACTTTTGTAAACATTTTAAATTTGATGAATATCTCTTTCAACCCTGCAGATAAAATATATTCCTTTGCAAATTGTGTAGAAACAGATGGGTCGGCTCAAACATAGCCGTCCCATCAAGATCCATCATGAAAACACGCCTATATAATTTTGACCCCCTTAAACCCCACTTTTATATAGTAAAACCGGGGTTTACAGGGGTATACATTATTTTTCTTATTTCTGTCCAAAACATAAATTGTGGGTACTCGTTAGAACCGCCTCGCCGAGGCGGTTCTAACGCGTACCCACAATCTATGTTTTGAGTAGAAATATGAAAAAATATCAGATTTTTTATCTGAAAATTTTCAGTTTTTGGAGGTGAAATCTTCTATATATTTGAATAGGAATGTTTTCGTAATGTACACTGTTTGCCATTCGGTTCTGCTGCAGGAACACTGGGATGAGAGGGTAAAAAATCCCAAAGGGAAAGGGCAATTTTGATTAAGAAAATATCTAGAATTTAAGATCTTCACAAAGCATGGACGCCGCCATTGAAAATATTTAAGGAGATTTTATGACATCATAAAGTCTTACTGCATCGTTTTCAAGATCTTTCCTGACTGATTTTCTTGATACAGATATGAAAATTTGGGATTCCATTTTACTTTTTACCGTCGTTGTTCACCGATAATGTCAAAGGATCAACCGACCAATTTAATACACTATTTGAAACAGGTAAATGTACTAACAAGATAATAAAAGCCGTATGCTAAGAGCATGTGTTTTCACACTTCACTATTAATCGCGTAAACAAGTATTTATGGATTACAGCAGTTAAAACTTTATTAATTTTGATTAAAAAAACTACAATGAATGCCGACATCGATTCACAAGACAAATATTTTCTTTTTTTTTTTTTCTTTCTTTCTATTCTGTTTTCATTTGTCCGCATATTAAAATAATAGAAAAATATTATTATTCGATCATATTGTATTTTATCATTCATGATTCTTCCTCTTTTGTTGATTTGTTGATTACTGGCGAAGTCTCTCTCTAACACACACGCGCCTTTGCATAATATGCATTTATGTAGACATTTAAACTGCATCAATGTACTAAGTGCCCTGTCGCTAGCCAGTAGCTGACAACTGTCCTTCTTCAAAATGATTTTTGTGTTCTTACTTAAACTGTATTCTTTCTCCATACAAATGTTCATAAATATTTTATGATATATTCATACACACTCGCACAAGACACGGTTAAACAGGGTTGTGGACGAAACGACTAGGGGTTATGGATTTGGGGCGAAACGACTAGAGGTGGGGGAATGGTATTGGGGGGCGAAACGACTAAGGGTAAAAATAGAGCGAAACGACTAGGGGCGAAACGACCAGTGGGGAAACGTCTTGGGGGGGGGGGATACTTCTTGTTACTATCTAGATCGACCAATCACAGCCACTATTATTTTACAACTAATCTCAATCAGTCACTCTAGTAGATTTGTCTCCTTTGATGTCTAAACACAAAATGAGTTTAGGCTGTCATTTATAGTCTAAGGTTTAACGTTCCAGAAAACAATATTTCAGGAACATCAGATAGTCCAGATACTTCGTAAGGTCCGATGGGCGTAGGGTGGGGCCACACATGGTAGAATTTGAATGTTACACAACATCATCGACCATGTTGGCCTTATCTAAAACACCGGTGGAACTTGTATGTCAACTTTTATCATAATTCTTGATAAACGGGGTTTCCAGGTAGAGTTTTCATTTTTCTCAATGAAATCATATGTTGTGGGTACTCATTCAAAACGCTCACCAAGGCGCTTCTAATGAATACACACAAAAAATGTTTCGTGAAGAAATAAGAAACTAATTTCAAGAATTTTCGGTTAAAAACGAGAACGCTTTATCCGGAGATGAACTTCACCCTTGTTTCCTTTATGAATATTAGAGTTATATGTTTCGTTGCACAACGAGAAATTGTGATGTCAAGGATTCTTTTCTGAACAGTATGTAACAGACTTTTATCGTGATTTATAATGAACTTCAGAATTGTTTTTTGCTTCTGCCGTGGAAATTATCATTATTCCGGTCTCTGACTGGTAAACTTTAATGCTGTAGTAATGGCTAATATCGTTTCACTCGTAGATATGTATTTTATATTTAAAGAATAAGGACACATTCGAAGGTTTCCACTTATTGCTCTGGTGTATATGTAGAGCGAATATATAGGGGTATGCAAAACAACAACAACAAAAAAAAATGTAAAATAAACACACATGTAATAAAAATAATATTTGCAGTGCATTTGACCAAGAGGTAGAATGTAATCGCTATTTGAATGTATACATGTACTAGTTAAACTGTGCAAACTTTAAGTACTTGGACATTATTTGGACTTTGCAAATAACAAATGGTAAATAACAAGTGCGAGGCATCTGCTGTTCTGTTCTATTATAGAATACCGTATTACCCTAAGCATTCGGTCATCTTAACACCTTACCACACCGACCCTTAAGTTGAACATGTCAATTTTACTACCTGTTGATGTGTCTAAGATTGTGAGTGGCAAACAGTATGATAATATTTGGTAGTGGCATAGATAAGGATCCTGATCAGATGCCGCGTCCTGTGGCGTCAGATCTGGGTCTTCACTTTTTGCTGAAATCTGACCGTCCGAATTCTCAGAGTAAATGTTGTAAAGCTAGCTTTCTTGTTTCATAGCACTTTTGTTAAGTTTGATCACCTTCTGTTTTTAGACTTACTCGTGGAGGATAGCCTTTGTTGAAGACAAACACGTGCCGACGAGTACTAAGATTATGCTTGACGATTTAGACAGGATATATAACTTTGCTTGTCTGGAGAGTCAACTAACTGAGACAAAAGTAGCAACACACATCGACGTCAGGTAAGGATCAATTAGTAATGCTGCTCTACAAACAGAAATAGGCCTAAGACAGATGCCGCCAATTTAGACACAGATCATCCTGCAGTCTACACTATAGATTTTAAATATCAGCCAGTTACGGGAGTCGGTCACATTTTTCTTCACTTTTCAAACAGCTACAGCTATACGATATATCCAGGAGCCGAATACTCTTTAATTGGGTAAAATACGGGAAGTGCTCTGCAATTATCGACAGTCACATTGCTTTTTATGCACTTATCACTGCAACAATGCCACACGGTATATACCTACATAAATTGGACACTTTTTGATCACCACAAGTCGGACAAATAAATTAATTTATATGCAAATAGGCTATTTCTTTGTCTTGAATCTATCAAAACACAATTTCAGTGCTTCATAAACATCGATTTATATATCAGAATGACGTCTGCTGCAGTTGGGATTCGCTCTTTAGACTACTTTTTGCTTGCCGCAGATCGTGATTAACACGTTAAAAATCTGTATGAACTTTATTGTTTATTCGTATATGCCATTTCGTGGTAAAAATGAGCATATGAAACTCACTGTGCGTGCAGGTTGTTAATTTATATTTATCTAGAGTAGCTCGGGTATAAAACTTTAAAATACATATACATCACTTTGTCAAACGCATTTCACATTTTAACATTTATACATACAGCAAAAAGTTTGGTCGGTCTAGAAGTCTGTAGTCTCGTGAAACAACAAATCGCTGTACAATTCGTATTAAGTACCCGGATTGGAAGGTTATAACTTTCGTTTTTATCCTCCGACGGAATAGGTTCGGGGGACATAGCGATCAGCCTGGCATCCGTCCGTCCGTCCGTCCCTCCATCCGTAGACGCAGCTGCGTGCGCTTTATAACTGAAAACCTTAGAGGTATTTTGATAATATTTGGTAGGGATAAACAGAAGAACTGGTAGGCGTGTCGCATGAAAGTGAGATAACTCTCACTGTATTCATTATGTCCACCTGAAGCCGAAATCCTGTGCAGGCCATAATCCTATACTGTTCGAGATTTGATAATATTTGGTAGGGACATACATCAGGTCAAGTAGGAGTGTCGCAAGTAAGAAGTACAGCACTCACTGTTGTCGTTTTCAAGTTAACCTCCCCCCACTCCCTATCCCCGCCCCAGCCCCCGCTTCACCCCCCCCCCCACCGCCACGAATGAATTTCTAAGCCAAATTTCTCGCACGCCATATCTTCTGAATGGTTTGAAATATTTTAATAATATTTGGTAGAGGCATAGAAAAAAAACAGTAGGCAAGTCGCGTGCAAGCGAGATCATTCTCACATTCTTCATAATGTACTTATGTCTCTAGAAGCCGAAATCTTGTGCAGTTGATAACTGTTTGAGATACTTTGATAATATTTGGTAGGAACATATATCAGGTCAAGTAGGAGTATTGTTATATATAGGGTGTTCAATTATTTTAAGCATCATATTTACTATGTTACCATAAATCACTTTCTGGAACAACATGTTTACAATAACATATCGTTTATGTCTTTGATTCCGGACTGAGTTATTTTTGGCATGTCATAGAATATTTAGAAGTTTCTTGACTGAAACTGGAATTTGAGAGATGCCTGTAGTAAATTCTTTTCCTAGAATGTTCTTTGATATTATATAAGGAGAAAATATTTTCATATGGGCATCTTTGTATACTTTCATCGGAAATTATTCTATACTGGATTACTCTAATATGTTATTCATTCTGGACTTAAATTCTGAATTCAGGAACTTTAAATTGTGGGATCAGAAACTGTTATTCAAAGGCTTTGTTTTATAAATTCTTGTGGATTATTTCTGAGGGACTTTGTGACATAAACTTGAAAGGTACTGTTTACTTACACATTCTTTTGTTTTGAATCTTTTCTTATTTTTTTGGTGATTAAATATTGTTAATAATTTAAAGCTTGTTGCTGGTTTCACTTTCATTTCGTTTTCGTTACGCCTGGCTCGTAACAGTATCACATGCAGAAAGGACAATTCTTGCTTTGGTTTTCCTTTTATTATCTCCCCTGAACAAATTAATATGCCAACTTATTGTGCGCGCCATAACTTTGTAATGGTTGGAAATAAAATATGATAATATTTAGTAGAGACGAAGATAAGGACCTGTAGGCGTGTCGCGTACAAGTAAGATATCTCTCATTTTCTTCGTTTTATAATGTCCCGTGAAGCCGAAATCTTCTGTAGGCCATAACTTTTATTCTGTTTGAGATAATTTGAAAATATTGGGTAGAGACATATGTCAGGTCATGTAGATGTGTCAAATGCAAGAAAAACAACTCTTGTTTTGTTTTCTAGTTATTCCCCATGAATGAATTTTAGAGCCGAATTCTTGTGCACTCCATTCCTTCTTAACAGAATGAAATATTTTGATAGTATTTGGTAAAGGCATAGATAAGGACCAGTAAGCGTGTGCTCTCACTTTCTTCATTATGTACTTAGCTCTCCTGAAGCCGAAATATTGTGCAGGCCATAACTCCCATACTATTTGAGATAAGGATCATTTGTGGTAGAGACATATACATATAAGGTCAAGTAGGAGTGTCGCATGCAAGAAGTGACGGTTCGATCGGAGGAATTGCCATCTGTTCTGATCGCTATTTTTATAATTGATTGTTAATCTGAATTATTTTATTGCGAATTCTACAATGCAACTGGGCTGGGCCACAAGTTCGCACAACATAAGTTACGTTATCATCGTTTGTTGTACGTGTGGCCATTGTAAATTTATTATTTGCAAAAAATAACAAAAAATATTCCAGTGATTTTGGAGTTAATTCCGTAAACTGTAAGTTCTGAACAGGAATTTCGTCTGATTTTCATTTTTATGCAGATATTTTATTCCAAAATTGGCAACGTACAGTTCTGAAACATGCCGATATGTGTGTGACCTGAAGTGATATCGCCCCGCTCTAACCAGTTTACTTCTTCAGTGAAATAAAACTGAAAGCAGTTTGTCTCTTTAGCTATCCTTCATAATGTACGTAACATTTGGTTCTTGAATTGTTTATAGTCTTTAATATAACACCTGTATTTACCTTAAAATAAACAAGTGTTTACATGAAATTCTTTCAGCACACCGAATCTGTTAAAGCAAATTGCCCCAAGTGAAATTTCAGTGATTCTTACTGTGAAACTTAGTGATGGTAGCAGTATTTCACCAACAAGTAGCGTAGCAGCAGGAACTCGAATTTATCTTCAGCTTGCGATGCCAATTGCAGCCAATTATCGACGTAAGATACCAATTTCCATATATGTATTGATATGTTACAAGTTACCGTACAAACATTTCATATTTGTATCAAACCGACCTAAGCTGGCGAAACGAGTTGGAATTTAACATAAGAGTAATGTAACGAACTTGTACACTATTTTTTTATTAATCCCCCGCCGCGAAGCGGATGGGGGATTATAGAAATGGCCTTCGTCTGTCCGTCTGTCCATCTGCCCGTCTGTCAGTCCATCTGTCCGTCTGTCCGTCCGTGTGTCCTTCCGTAATACTTTCTTGTCCGCTCCATATCTCCTGAACCCTTTGAAAGATTTTCATTAAACTTTGGTCAAATGTTTGCCTCAGTGAGTCGATGTGCAGAACCTATAAGCAAACCATGCCAACTCAAGGTCAAGGTCACAGGTCAAGGTCATCGGTTTGAGCCTTGAATTTCATGCCCGCTCCATATCTCCTATCCCCCTGGAAGGATTTTCTTTAAACTTTGGTCATATGTTTGCCTCAGTGAGAAAATGTGCAGAACTTATAACTCAACCATGCCGACACAAGGTCAAGGTCACAGTTCAAGGTCAAGCCTTGAATTTCGTGTCCGCTCTGTATCTCCTTTACCAGTGGAAGGATTTTCTTTAAACTTAAGTCAAATGTTCACCTTAGTGAGACGATGCGCAGATTTAATAACTCAACCATGCCTACTCAAGGTCATGGTCACAGTTCAAGGTCATGGGTTTGAGCCTTGAATTTCGTGTCCGCTCTGTATCTCCTTTACCCCTGGGAGGATTTTATCTAAACTTTGGTCAAATGTTCACCTATGGGACGATGTGCAGAACCCATTACTCAGCCATGGGACTTAAGGACAAGGTCACGAGTTTGAGCCCTGAATTTCGTCTCCACTCGATATCTCCTTTACTCCTGGAAGGATTTTCTTTTAATTATGGTCAAATTTTGCCTCAGTGAAATGATGTGCAGAACACATAGCTCAACCATGCAGACTCACAAGGTTACAGTTCAAGGTCACGGGTTTTAGCCTTGAATTTTGTGTCCGCTCTGTATCTCCTTTACCCCTGGGAGGTTTTTCTTTAAACTTTGGTCAAATGTTCACCTCAGTGGAACAATGTGCAGAACCAATAACTCAGCCCTGCGGACTTAAGGTCAAGGTCACAGTTGAAGGTCACGAGTTTGAGCCTTGAATTTGGTGTCGGCTCCATATCTACTTTACCCCTGGATGGATTTTCTTTACAAGTTGGTCAAATGTTTGCCTCAGTAAGATGATATGCAGAATCCTTAACTCAGCTATGCTGACTCCAGGCCAAGGTCACAATTGAAGGTCACCAGTTTGAGCCTTGAATTTTGAGGCCGCTCCATTGCCATTCAGACTGCCTTGTTAAATTTGGGTCAAATGTTCGCCTTAGTGAGATGATGTGAAGAACCTATAACTCAACGATGCAGACTCAAGGTCAAGGTCACAATTGAAGGTCATCCGTCTCTTTCTTGTTAGCTCCATATCTCCTGAACCGTTTGAAAGATTTTCATGAAACTTTGGTCAAATGTTTGTCTTAGAGAGGCAATGTGCAGAACCCATAACTCAAGCATGTCGACTCAAGGTCAAGGTCACAGTTAAAGGTCACGAGTTTGAGCCTTGAATGTCATGTTCACTTCATTTCTCCTGAACCCTTTGAAAGATATTTATTTAATTTGGGTCAAATGTTCACCTTAGTGAGATGATGTGCAGAACCCATAACTGAACAATGCAGACTCAAGGTCAAGGTCACAACTGAAGGCCACACGTTCGAGCTTTGAATTTTGAGGCTGCTCCATTGTCATTCTGCAGCGGGGGATATAGCTGTCCTTCAGACTGCCTTGTTATTTTATTCTCGTAGCTACATCTCCTGTGTTGTTTAGTTGTACTGATTTATTTACTTTTATTGATACTTCAAATGAAAACATGGTAGTCATACTACTTAAGAATATTTCGTTTGACAGACGCTTTCGGAAATGGTAAAAACTTTTAAAGCGACAGGTCGGTGCGCGAAAATATATTTAATTTTATCCGGGGGTTTACCCGAGCTGAGCACATGTCGGAAGAAACCATGACAGTGACAGACGATAGCACGTGTCCTTGACGACCTTTCAAATTTGCACAGACTGACAGTAAAGTATAGGCCTTTCAGCAGACCGGGCTCGGTTTCCGGTTAGGACGATATGGTAATTTGCATTTTTCACCTGTTACAACTAACGTGAAATCATCTCAAGCACTGAGCACTTTTTCCTCGATTTCATTATTGTCACGCCTGCTTTAGCAGGGCGACTTAGGCGTGCAAGTTTCTGTCCGTCAACATTTACCCAAGGTATCTTGTTAGCGCAACTCCTCTTACAGTTTTGTACCTATCGTTTTGAAACTTTGCATGTGTTTTCTATATAATATGAGGATGTGCATGTGGTTTGGATATAATCGTTAGATCATTTTTGTCATTTTTTCCACATTATTAACTAAGTCATATTTCACCCTCAATATATAGACAGTCCTATAAGCGCGACTCCTCTTACAGTTTTGTACCGATCGTTTTGAAATTTTGCATGTGTTTTCTTCATGATATGAGGATATGCATGTGGTTTGGATATAATTGTTAGATTATTTTTAATAGTTGTGAACTAAGTCATTTTTCACCCTTAATATATAGACAGTGGGCACCTCTTGTAGGCGCAACTCCTCTTACACTTTTGTACTGATCGTTTTGAAATTTTGCATGTGTTTTCTTCATGGTATGAGTGTATGCATATGGTTTGGATATAATTGTTCAATCATTTTTTTCTACTTTTTCAACATTGTGAACTTAGTTACATTTTTGCCCTCAATATATAGACAGCGGGTACCTCGTGAGCACAACTCCTAATATAATTTTATACCAATCTTTTTGAAATTTGCACATGTTTTTTTTCTATAGTCTGAAGATGTGCATGTGTTTTTGATATAATCCTTGCATTAATTTTTATCACTTTTTTCTACTTTGTGAACTTTGTAATATTCTGACCTGTAAAGATGTGGGTACCTTGTGATTGCAACTTCTCATGCAGTTTTATACCGGTCTTTTTGAAACTTTGCACATGTTTTCTCCAGGGTCTGCAAAAGCGCATGTGGTTTAGATATAATTTTTAAATTTATTTTTTGTCACTTTTTTCACTTTAATTGTCATTTTCTTACCTCAGATTTTATGAAAGTGTATAGACTGTGGGTGCCTTTTTAACCCAACTTCGCATGCATCATATGAGAATATGCATGTGCTTTCGATGAAACACCAATATTTATTTGTTCTACCTGAAATAAACTTATTCTCTGTAGTCTGGAACTTAGGGGACGAAGTTTAATTTGGTGGGGAGAATGTCACTACTGTCTTTTCGACATCATTCGGAAAGAAGTTTTTTGCGTTTTATTTCAAATGAAAATATTTTGTTCTGATTGACCATATCTTATCAGAAATCATTTGTTTTCTGTTTCTGTGTTTTGTTTTCAAATATTTACTCTAAAATTAAATTTACGGCCATAAATTTGTCTGACCTATGCAAATAAATTTTTATAATAAAGTGATTTTCTTCAATTTTTGTCTTAGAAAATATTTTTTACTTTTCTTTGCTGAATTTAAATATTTGATGTTTCACAACAATATTGTGAAAATTTCAGAAAAATTGAACAAGCGGGTATTGTTAAAAATCTGCCTCCAAATTACCTAATCTACAGATTTTTGCATAATTTGCATTCATTTTTACTATAGAGAAAAAAATGAAAATATTTGATTTTTTAAAAACCAATGACTAGAATAAAACTTTTTGTGCATAGGTAGTTATATTTGTTACACTTACAGTTTAACTTAAACAAAATGAATGATATAAAAATGAAATTCAAGTCTTCCTTGGAATTGAGTATATGAAAAGCAATGCAGTTCTTTTACTGGTATAAACATTGTTTACGGCATATGACTTGTGTAATTTTACTGGAAACCACAAGATAATATTTACGAATAAATTGGCTTTGCAGGCTAGTATTGGGCTTTTTGCGTGTATACGTATGGTCTCTGTCCAATTCAGTTTCATCAATGAATGAACTCATGAATTTAATACAATTGAAGAAACTGAAATATTTGGTGCTTTGCGTCTTTTTCATCATTTATAAAGTAATGTATCCAAACAATGAAGAGGGGATAGTAAAAGGCTCTGTGTAAGGAAATGCCGCTGTCATGAGCTGAATTCCGCGTCTAGTGGGATTCGATCCCAGGATCTCGTGCTCCAAAATCAGGAACGCTTACTGCTACTAGGCCACACAGACTATTGGCCTATCGTTAATCCCTCGGCAAATTCGGCAATCAAAAAATCGATTATATCTTTTCTTAATGGCTTCATATGAAAACTGCATAAAATGTTAAACCCTAGGTGAAAAAAGATTGAAACTATTTCTAAATGACGTCTGCTGATTTTTAGCCAGCGTGTTAAGCATTAACTATCACATGTCATTGTCTTCCAGTTGGTCTTGACCCATCTGGGATCTATGCATATAACACAGAGGTTGCCGGTACCGACCAGTTCAATGAACTTCTTATGTTTGGAAACGATGGGTAAGTACTAGCCTGAGCATGTGCAGATCGCATATGTCGCAAACGTTAAATGGTTAAGTTTCAATGATGTAAACGGCATCGTGAGAAAATTTACCTTCTGACATGTTCAAACGAAGACTCAGATCAGCCTACAAAAATCGCACCGTCTGACGAGCGTCTTTTTGTCCGCATCAAGAAGCACTGGATCCTTTCTCTCTTTCCGGCTAATATGCTAAGTAGACCTAAACTAACAGATAGACCGCGTTATGCGGCGTCTGATCAGGGTCCATAATGTTTGCCACTCATCTAGTAACTTTTAGAGAAACCAATAGGTAATATAATGGAATTGTCCAAATTTTACAACAAGTAGAGTAAAGAGGCTTAAGAAGTCTGAATACTTGTGGCAAATACTGTATGTGTAATTCTCTTATAAACGGAACCTTCTATTCAAAATAAGCATAAAATGGCTTTAAAAGAAATTCTTTTTGATAATGCATATTACACAAACCTGAGCCAGCCACAACATAACCAATAAAACACCATATGTGAATAGCGAAGAAAATGACTAATGTAGGCATCCGTGCAGTTTGGTCAGTAATTTTGTTTATAGCTTCAGTTAAGGCACTTTAACAATAGAAAACTACTGATATTTTTTCTTATATCTCCACGAAAACGTATTTTGTGGGTACTCATTAGAGCGCCTTGCAGAGGCATTTCTGTTGAGTAGCCACAATATACGTATTCATGGAGCAAGAAAAGATATTAGTATGAATACCCCTATTATCTGAAACTATGTTTGGTTTTGTCATGTACAGTGTTTGACTTGTATATAGTCAGATTTATAGCCACCTATAGACCAAGAGCCCTCCTAGCCGATCAATAGCCCTCATAAGAATAGAATGCCACTGACTGATATAGAACTGATCATGGTCTCGCTGGTTGTATATGTCATAAGATTGCCAACTAGAGAGTCAGACCATGATATTGTATACACTAAATGTGTCACATCGCTCAAAGATGCAAAACAAAACCCCATAAAACTCTTCAGTATTCAAAGGCAAACTGGTCCAAAATAAATGAGGATATCTCAAAACTTCGCGACACGATCTTACAAAAGAAAGATTCTCACTATACAGAATAATTCTGGAAACAGAATTCCATGTCTGAAACACTACCGGAAACATGGCTGAAAAGCAGCTCCAACAGGCCAACCTATCCTGGATAACAAATTACCTTAAGCGAAAATTCTTTTAACTAAAAACGAAGATGATAAATTGCAAAATATCTGACAAGAAGACAACTGAAAACATCAAAAATCGATAGAAAAAATAAAAACTAGCAACTGTCGGCCTATTGGTAATACACTGAGAGTATAAAAGTATGAATTTTTGATATTCCGGTATCTGAATCTGACCAATCGTTTTAATCCAAATTCCCTAAAAAGCTGTTCTCATACATGAAGACCCAGAAGACTGAAAGTTCCTCTATCCCTGTTCGCAGGGAAGATGACGACCAGTATAGTTTTGCTAAAGCTTTTGATAATGTTTCTCATAGAAATCTCCTCTACTAACTTTCGTACTATAGGGTTAACAACAATGTACTTCACTGGATTGCTAATTTCTTGGACTAGCGTACTCACTGTTGTTCTGACACTATCCCAGTTACTTCGGGCGTCCCACAAGGCACTGCCCATTCCGAATACCTGTCTCATTCCAGACTACGCCTATTTGCAGAAAATAGTATAGTTTACAAGGAAATCAGCCCGATAAATGATCCTAAACAACTACAGCAAGATGGGAAACAAGACAGGCTTGTGTGTTTCCGTTCCGATAAAGGAAATATTTTAAGTGTAACTCAAAAACAAAAAGCAATTTACTTTACCTATATACTCCACGGCCATTCTCTTGAGAAGACCGATTTTACCAAATACCTAGGTGTTACACTACAGCCAAATCTTAAATGGGATAACTATATCAATAGTATAGCCACCAAAGCCAACTAAACATTGGGATTCCTGTGCAGAAACTTAACGATGAACTCACTGAAAATCAAGGACCATGCTTACAAGGCCCTTGTTAAACCCAAACTGATGTAGTCATTGTGTGTCCGAGACCCCCACCCCAACCCCACCACCCCCTCAGCCGCCACGGCAAACCAAATTAACCAAATTGAAAAAGTACAGTGCCGTGCCGCAATATAATGCCTATAATATCTTTTACAATACATCTGTTACAGAAATGCGTTAAGACTACTGGCCACCACTTCAAGTTCTTAGACTAAGAACAAGAATAATAATGCATCTTAAGATTATCCACTACCAAGTAGTAATATATTCCTCAGATCTCCTTTTCCCAGTTGATAACAGAACAAAACCTGAAAATGCAAACTATAGGCAAATCCAGACACTTACTGTTCCAGTACTCATCTCATTCCTCAACTAAAAGTTTAGCCCAATAAAATGTTTTAACCCTCCTTGTAAAAATACTTTTCAACGTCTCTCCTACCATCCTAGAGCGCGGCAGATAATCCTCTACAATGGAGGGGGTGCCATTTAATATAACAAAGAAGAAAGTCCTCGCTACCGCTCAAAGAAACCTTGGATCTTAACTGTTCCCAGAAACCACCATTATCAGACTGCATCAATGCACTTTCTTATCAGAGTCTTCGCTGGGTGCAGATTTTCGAAAGTATAATCAAACCTATGTTAAGCAAGCACCTACAGAAAAATCTAAAATGGTTGATTAAGACAGTGCCTTACTTATTACTGGTAAATTTTCACTTATTTTCCCTTTGATGGGACCTCAAAATCCGGCCTTTAAGTATAGGTGCTTGTTTAATAAGGTGGCCTTTAAGGCAGGATCAACTGTACATAATCTCACGTTGCGTCTCAAATGTATTGCTTTTCTACAGGTGTGTTAATACAGGGACTAATAGGATGCCCCACAGGATGCAAACGAAAGGGTTTTATCGTGATAGCACTCAGACAACAACCAGCAAGTGGGTACTTAGAACTGAAGTGTTTTACGCATACAAGTTTGACATCTCCAATCAAATGGTCTTCAGGACCAATTTCTGGCCTTGCTTCGGAACAATAACTAGTACTAGTCGATGCGTTGTGGTGAGTAAAGCGGAATCGATACACATGGTAGATTTTCGGCCATTTGTTACAAGGAGAAAACTTTTGTGACTTCCTTTTGCTCTCTTGCATATCAAGCCCCCCTCTGAAAAAGCGTCGTCTCTAGGAAGAAAGAATTTGCTACCCAGCGGAGCAAATTCTTTCCTTTTAGAGACGACCCGTTTTAGAAGGAAGCCTAAACAATGTTGACTCAGTTGTCTCCCTTTAATGTATATCCACTCCCCTTGACAAAGAATATAAGTTTATGAAATTGTACAGAAACCAAGACAGTTGCTAACAGGTGAACATATATATTTAGGTGATGATATGTGTAATAAAAATAATTTATTGAGGTCCAATAAGCAGTGCTAGTAAGCACGATTACTACCTAGAGATGTATTGAGGTAAGTCAATAACGAGATGTCGCATACTGACTCTACGTGAGGCCTGCGAGCAAACAGATCACTACCAAAGGCATGTATAAATTGATGAGTTGGTAAGCCAGATACTACTAGTGGCAGAGGTATATATATATATATATATATATATATATATATATATATATATATATATATATATATATATATATATATATATATATATATATATATATATATATATAAGCAATATTGCTACTTACAGCAGGTGTACAGAGGTGAGTTGGTAAGCAAGATTACTACAAGCAGGCGGTGTATAGAGGTCAGTTGGTAGGTCAGATTAGTAGTAGCAGCAGGTCTATAGAGGTGAATTTTTCAGCAAGATTACTACTAGTAGAGGTGAGTTGTTAAGTCAGATTACTTGTAGCAGCAGGTATATAGAGATGTATTTATAAACAAATTACTACTAGCAGCAGGTGTATAGAGGTGAGTTCGTATGGATGATTTCTACTAGCAGCAGGTGTATAGAGATGATTTGGTATGCAAAATTACTAGTAGCAGTATGTGTATATGGGTGAGCTAGTAAGCAAGATTACCACTAGCAGCAGGTGTATAGAGGTGTTGGTAAGTCAGATTACCAGTGACAGCAGTTGTATAGAGGTGAGTTGGTAAGCAAAATTACTTCTAGCAGCAGTTGCATAGAGGTGAGACGGTGTCAGATTACCAGTGGAAGCAGATGTATAGAGGTGAATTTGTAAGCAAGATTACTACTAGCAGCAAGTGTACAGAGGAGGGTTGGTAAGTAAGTTAACTTGTAACAGCAGGTGTGTAAAAGTGAGTTTATAAGCAAAATTACTACTAACAGCAGCTGTACAGTGGTTAGTTGGTAAGTCCGAGTACAAGTAGCAGCAGGTGTACAGAGTAGCAAAGTTATTACAAGCAGCAGGTGTACAGATGAGGGTCGGTAAGTTAACTTGTAGCAGCAGGTATATGGAGATGAGTTTATAAGCAAAATTACTACTAAAACAGGTATACAGAGATGATTTGATTAGCAAGATTACTACCAGCAACTGGTGTATAGGGGTGAGTTTGTAAGTCTGATTACTTGTAACAGGAGGTTTTAGACGTGAGTTTATAATCAAAATTAACAGCAGGTGTATAGAGGTGAGTTTGTGAGCAAGATTACTACAAGCAGCAGATGGATAGAATTAAGTTTATAGGCAAATTTACTATTAACAGCAGTTGTTCCGGCCTCGATGGCTCAGTTGGATGCACGTCCGACTGGTGATCAGTAGGGCTCGGGTTCGACCCCGTCGGGTCGGCAACATTATTTCGTGAAGATTTGATCATAAAATATTTTCTACTGTCGTTTTCCCTTCCGATGATTCTAGAAGGACAGTTGTCAGTTTCTGGCAATAGATTGTGCACAATACTGGTTAACTGCTTAGAGGACTAAGCCTGCCCGGGGAACGTGTGGTTAGGTATATTGGCCGCGCTCGACATGACCCCGTTAGGTTGACTTGGCCGTAAAACCTCAACACAATTACAAACAACAAGTGTACCTAAGTTCGTTAGCAAGCTAACTACTAGCAGCAGCTGTATATATTAAATTTATAAGCAAAATTACTACAAACAGCAGGTGTATAGAGGTAAGTTAATAAGCAAGACTACTATTAACAGCAGGTGTACAGAGAAGAGTTTGTAAGCCCCAGATTACTACCAGCAACAAGTGAGTAGGTAAGTCAAATTCCTTGGTAAGTCAGATTACTAGATCAGAAGGTGTACAGCGGTGAGTTAGTTAGCCTGATTACTAACAGCTGCAGGATGGAGAGTTAAGTTTGTAAGCAGGATGTTGTAGGTGTCCGACCGGAGCTGAGGTCTCACTTTGCCTCGCGCATGTCACACGCCCAGTTAGAGAACACAATCGGAATTTGCCGCCCCGATGATGTCTGTACCTTTTAACTATTTCTATAGATAATTTTAATTTTAAATTTTGGCACAGCCTTTTTTAATCACATTTCATGATTTGTTGTGTTGTGCCGCTTCAATAGTGTTAAGTGTATTGTAACTATTACACATCTATGAAATATGTAGAGTCTGTTATTTTTTTTCAAGCAGTAAAGGATGACGTTTCAAGTATCGTTTCATACTTTATCTCAGAAGACAATATCTGAAATATATAGGGGTTGTAGGTGTCTGACCGGAGCTGAGGTCTCACTTTGCCTCACGCATTTCACACGCCCAGTTAGTGAACACACGTGGATTTTGTCTCACCTATGATGTCTGTGCCTTTAAACTATTTCTATACAGTTAATCTGTATACTAATATTATACATCATAGGATAATTTTAATTTAAAAATTTGGGCACAGCCTGTTTTAATCACATTCTATATTTTGTTGTGGTAATACATGCCGCTGTAATAGTGGTTAGTGTATTGTAAATGTTATACATCTATGAAATATGTCGAGTCTGCTATTTTTTGAAGCAGTAAAGGATGACGTTTCAAGTATTTTTTCATACTTTATCTCAGAAGACAATATCTGAACCGCAATAGATCTTTCGAGGACCAGCCTCTTCTTCAGTTTCGTAATAAAGCCGAAACGATCAGCCTGTCAAAATTTGCATACATACGGACGTCATTTATATTCTTTTTTTATGCATTATGTCTTTTGAGCTAAAGTATGAAACGACACTTGAAACGTCATCCTTTACTGCTTGAAAAAATAGCAGACTCTACATACTTCATAGCTGTGTAACAGTTACAATACACTAATCGTTGTTTAAGCAGCACATATTTGTTCGTCTGTCATTACTGACAATGACCAGTCCTAATCAACTGTGTGATGTGTTATTATTTGTGTGTTCTAAGATGGCTGATGAGACCAATCTTAGCTCTAAACTGCCTATTGCAGATAGAACAAGAGAGGTCTGAGGAAGAAAGCTCAGTTGGTGATGCCTTAGCTCTGGCTTTCTGCTGTGCACGTTTCTGCTCGGCTTCGCTGATTCTTTTTGCTTCGTATTCACCATTAGGCCTCGCCACTCTGTTCGATCCTGTTCAATCTGTTCCCACGACTCTGTTGGTATGTTGAAGTCTATAAAAGAGGCTTTGAGGATGTTCTTGTATCGTCTCCTCTGACCACCAAGGGAGCGTTTTCCAATTTGTAGTTCTCCATTGAGGATTTTCTTTGGCAAACATTCATCAGGCATTCTGGTAACATGGCTTTTCCATCTTAACTGTGCAGATTTCAGAAGAGTATGCACACTCTGCATCCTTGCCCTTTTCAGGACTTCTGTGTCTGGAATCCTGTCTTGTCACTTCATCTTTAGAAGTTTTCTAAGACAGCTTGTATGGAAGTAATTCAGTCTTTTGGCATGCCGTTGGTAAACTGTCCAAGTTTCGCATGCATATAATAGTTTTGGCAGCACCACCGATCTGTATACTTTCAGCTTTGTGTCAAGTCTGATTCCACTTCGGTCCCAAATACTTCCACGTAGCCGGCCAAATGCTGCACTAGCTTTGGCAATCCTAGAATTGATTTCATCATCAATGTGCACAACTCTAGACAACGTGCTTCCAAGATAGGTGAACTTGTCTGCCACTTGCAGTCGTTGACCTTTCACTGTGATGGTAGGCTCCTTGTAAGGCTTTCCAGGTGATGGCTGATATACTACCTCGGTCTTTTTGATGCTGATTTTGAGATGATAGCTGTCACATGAATCAGATACTTGAACCACACTTTTTTGCATTTTCTCTTCTGTTGGAGCACCGTTTGCCATGTCATCAGCAAATAGGAACTCATCTAGCACCCCTGTCTGCACCTTGGATTTAGCTTGCAACCTTCTTAGGTTGAAAAGTTTCCCATCAAAGCGATACCTAATAGGTATACCATTGCCACCATCCTGGAAAGCATCTGTAAGCATGGCAGAACACATCATGCTGAACAGTGTTGAAGCTAGTACACAGTCTCGCTTAACTCCATTTGTCACAGGAAATAGATCAGAAAACTCTCCATCATTTTGAACCCTTGCAAGCATACTATCATGGAACTGCCGCACCATTGCTATGAATTTGGCAGGACAGCCAATCTTTGCCGTAATTTTCCAAAGTCCCTCGCGACTGACTGTGTCAAATGCTTTGAAGGTCCTGACTGTTCAAGGTGTTCATTCAGTCGATTCAGTAAGACTCTAGCAAGGACCTTCCCAGCAACTGACAATAAAGAGATGCCTCGATGATTGTCACAGACTTGAGGATTCCCTTTCCTTTTGAATAGGTGGATAATTGTTGCATCCTTGAATTCTTGAGGGATGGCTTCTTTTCTCCACATAATGTGAAATAACTCTGTCAGTTTCTCTGCAACTGGAGGACCTCCTGCTTTGTAGATCTCTGCAGGTATTGCATCTGATCCTGGAGCCTTGCCAGATGACAGGAGTTTTATTGCTTTCATTGTTTCAGAGACGGTTGGGAGCGTATCAAGCAGAGGATTACATTCTACCAGCTTCGCTCTTTAGGAAAGCGGCCATATAGAACCAAGCCGCCTGTGTGCAGGTCCGCAACTACACCTTCCAGTGTTTCCTCACCTGCCGCTTCGCCTCTCGCCCATCGCCACAGGGCCTTTGTATGACTTGCATATGTGTGCTTGCTGTGAATGTGTGTTGCTGATTAAAATGACATGCGCTGTGAATTGGATTGTAGTGAGGGAGAGGCGCGCAGAGTCAACCTCACTCTCTCGTCCTGACCTAGCTGGATCCAGAAGCAAGACAGTGTCAGAACATCTGGAGATTAGCCCGGATGCAGTGGATGACCACGACTTCGGTTGTGCCTTGTTATGCTCTCCTTGCTCCACAACATGCTGCTGCCGTTTGGGCCGTTAAATCATAGTAATGATTTCCTCCGCCCCAGCTGCCGAAGCAGACTTTACATAACTTGAACAGGCAAATCCAGATATGCAGGTTTTTGTTTGGAGTTGCCAACTCCTAGATGGATTGCCGACCAGGGCTTGAGAGCTCCATCTACCCTAAATATTGCTACGCAGATTCGGTTAACAGCTATATAGAAGCAGTAACTTAAATGTCTTATGTAGTCTTAAGCGGCATGTATTAACACAACAAAATATGAAATGTGATTAAAAAAGACTGTGCCCAAATTTTAAAATAAAAATCATCCTATGATGTATAATATTAGTATATACATTTACTGTAAAGAAATATCTAAAAAGGCACAGACATCAAAGGGGAGACCAAATCCGCGCGTGTTCACTAATTGGGCTTGTGACATGCGTGATTTTACTTGAAATATTAGCAGACTCTACATATTTCATAGATGTGTAACAGTTACAATACACTAAGCAGCACATATAAACACAACAAAAGATGAAATGTGATTAAAACAGGCTGTGCCCAAATTTTAAAATTAGAATTATCCCATGATGTGTAATATTAGTACACAGATTAACTGTATAGAAATAGCTAAAAAGGCACAGACATCATAGGGGAGACAAAATCCGCGCGTGTTCACTAATTGAGCGTGTGACATGCATGTGGCAAAGTGAGACCTCAACTCCGATCGGACACCTACAACTCCCACCCCTGTATTCTTAAACAAAAATGTATACTATCCGCAGGTGTATAGAGATGAGATTACTATTAAAAGTAGGTGTATAAAGGTGATATTGTAAGCATAATTACTATTTACAGCAGGGGTATAGTGATGAGTTTGTTTATAAGCAAAATTACTAGTAGTAGCATGTATACAAAGGTGAGTTGACAAGTAAAGTTACTACCAGCAACAGGGGTATTGAGGTCGGGTTGTAAGCATAATTACTACTAAAACAGGGGTATAGATGAAAGTTTGTAAGCAAGATTTCTACTAACCGCAGGTGTATAGAGATGAGATTGCTATTAAAAGTAGGTGTATAAAGATGATAATTTTAAGCATTTTTACTACTTACAGCAGGGGTATAGTGGCAATATGTGTATAGAGGTGAGTTGATAAGTAAGGCTACTACCAGCAACAGGGGTATTGAGGTCAGGTTGTAAGCATGGTTACTACTAAAACCAGGGGTATAGATGAGAGTTTGCAAGCAAGATTACTGCAAGCAGCGGGTGTACAGAGGTGAGTTTGTAAGCAAAATTGCTTCCAGGAGCAGGGGTATAGAGGTGACTTTGTAAGCAAGATTACAACAAGCAGCTAGGGTGTAGAAGTGAGTTTGTAAGCAAGATTACTACTAAGAGCAGGGGTAAAGATGGGTGTTTGTAAAGATTATTGCTACCAGCAACAGGTGTACAGAGGTGCGTTCGTAGGCAAGGTTACTATTAACAGCAAGAAATTTGAGAAGACTTTGTAAGCAATATTACAACTAACAGAATGGGTAAAGTGATTTGAGTTAATAAGCAATATTACTGCAGCAAGTGTATGTTTGTTTTTGAAGCAAAGGTACTTCAAATAGCAGGTGTATCGGGATGAGTTTATAATCGAAATTACTACTAGCAGGGGTATAGAGGTAATTTTATACATAAGATTACTAGTAGCAGTATAGTGTAGAGGTGAGTTTGTAAGCAATATTTTACTAAATGCGGAGTTTATAAGCCAGATTACTACTAACTGCAGATGTATAGAGATGAGTTTGTAAACAAGATTACTACTAGCATCGGGAGAAAGAAATGAGTTTGTAAGCAAGAATACTACTAACAGCAGGGGAAAGAGGTGAGTTTGCAAGCAAGATTAGTATTAACAAAAGGATGTAGTGATAAGTTTGTAAGCAAGATCACAACACACAGTATGTGTATAGATGTGTTTGTAAAGTAAGTACTACAAAAAGCAGATGTATAGAATGACGTCACAGTCGTGTTGTTATTTGTCATGTTAAGAATTCATAGTTGTCAGTGAACTGGATGGCTTTAACTACAGTATTATATGTTTGAATGCTTTGTTTTACTCTACTTCGCACGACATGAACGTGGTTGGTTTTAACCTTGACTGGTTTCAAGGTCACAGGATAAAGATTATTTAAGTCAGTGCTGTTGAGAACATTTAGTTCTGACATGAAAAGTATAAGCATAATATTCATATACTCAACGCCATTAAAAACGCGTCATCTATTTGAGATATACATAGTTCATGTAGGCTATCTTTTGAATACAAATAAAGACGTGACATTGCGCCGTCAAATTCTGCCAGATAACAACAAATCTTATGATTGTTCATGAACCAAACATTATTCCTTTCTATTGTCTAAACAATTGTTACACAAAATTTCACAAACCCGACTTGGTTTGCGCAGCGCACATCCACCTGTATTTGTATTCATAAGATACCCTACATGAAAAATATATATATCTAAAATAGATGACACATTTTCAATGGCGATGAGTATATGCTCTGACACATTTAATCGATTGTTAATTATGCCCCTAACTTTGTAAAAGTTGGGGCATATTGCTTCTGGCTTTTCCTTTCATTCATTCGTTCGTTCGTTTGTTCGTTCCTTCATTCATTCATTCGTACATCACACTTTCTTGTGCATAGCATACCCTTAGAACCATATACACTAATGTTTTGAAATTTCATATATGGATTTCTCATGAAAAAATAGGTGACCCGTATTTTTTTCTGTCCGAATTATTTCCTTTTTAATAAAATAACATTTAAGTCTCGTTAGCAAGATATCTCAAAAAATATTTGGGCTAGCGCCTTGATATTTTGTATACTGATTGGGACTGAGGAGGTGATTATCTGATGAATTTCCAACCAATTAAATGAAATGTTGTTGGAGTTATGGCCGTTTACAATTTTAGGCCATTTAATGTTGTTGCTAAATGTGCATAGCATAACTTTAGAATCATCTATGCTAGTGTTTTGAAATTTCATATATGGATTCCTCATGAAAAAATAGGTGACCCGTATTGGTTTCTTATCCGAATTATCTCCCATTTTAGAGTTATTTCCCTTTTAATAAAATAACATTTAAATCTCGTTAGCAAAATATCTCAAAAAGTATTTGTGATGGAGCCTTGATACGAGGGCGTAATAAATAACCAGCCAATCCCATTTCCGATGAACCGAGACGGTCACGATTTTCATGCTTTCTTTCAATATATGATTTATACATGGGTACAAAATTACACGCGTATCGAGTCATTCTTTAATAAGATATTGAATGTCAAACATGGCTAGTGATGCAAAGGCATGCTTTTCATCTAAAGTTGAGTACCGTGCTGTAATTCGGTACTTGTATTAAAAAGGTAAAACAGGCAAGGAAATACACGGCGAGTTAGCCGATGTTTATGGGTCTTCTGCACCATCTTATGCTCAGGTTAAATTCTGGGTAGGGGAATTTAAACGCGGTAGAACGTCTTTAGAAGATGAAGCCAGGTCTGGACGCCAACTGGATGCCACCGACGAAGAAATGTGTAAGAAAGTTCGGGATCTGGTATACTCTGATAGGCGAATTTAGGTGGAAGAAATAGCGCAGGCATTAGGCATTTCACATGGTAGCGTTTCAACAATCTTACATGATCGTTTAGGTATGCGCAAGCTAACAGCCCGTTGGGTCCCCAAATCCCAAAGCGATGGGCAAATGGCAACCAGAGCATCAGTATGCAGCGCCTTGTTAAAGCGTTTTAGATCAAAAGATGATTTTCTTTTGCGTCTGGTGACTGTAGATGAGACTTGGGTTCATTATTATGAGCCAGAGAATAAAGCTCAGAGTCGTCAGTGGGTAGGCCTGGGTCCCCGAGGCCAAAGAAGTTCAAGACGCAACCATCTGCTGGCCAGACATGGGGTAATTAAAAATGTAATTGTAATTAATTACAATTTAATTACAATTTTCAAAGTAATTGAATGTAATTGTAATTGGACATTTTCTTAAATTACATTAATTGTAATTTAATTAATTACAGTGAAAAAAGGAGAGTAATTGGCAATTACTTTTCCATTACTTTTAATTACATTTACGTCAGATTTGAATTTCGGTGTTGTTGTATAAGCCTTAATTTTGGATGCCTGTGATGAATGATAAGCACAAATCACTGCTTGCTTCTACATAGTAGTCCTTTATTTTGAGGGTCCAAAACATAAAAAAATCACAGAAATACCAGCATATCTATATTGAAATGTCTAACTGCAAAGTTTGGAACAGTGCTGGACATTTATATGAAGATCCTGGTAAACAGGCACTATTGTATATCTGAACCTAATGAATATTGGGAAACCCAAAAGTCATAAGATTAGCAAACAGTGTAGGCCTTGATCAGGGTCTGCACTGTTTGTCATTTAAAAAGAAGTCTACTCCACTGAAAATGCCTAATTAACAATTTAAATGAAGAAAACAAAATCACTAAAAAGTGTCCCAACAGATAGGGTTAACATGGTAATCGTTCTTAACAAAACAAAGGAAATCATAATATGTGTACTGACTTCAGGACACAACAGGTGGCCTATTGTTATTACTTTCACACCTACTTTCACACATAATCATGAGTCTAAATAACAAAAGATTTTGTGAAATGTCTTTATTTAGCAACAGTTTACTGTTCTTTTTTTAACAAAAATCTTGAACAAACCTTTCACATTTACCAAGGCTTGCATAGAGATGGCCATGGATAACCATGTCCTGAAGCATCTTAAAATTCCTGAAGATAAAAAAGCATTAGAAAGAAATTTTAAAGCGAATTGTTTGCACTGTTCCAGTCAGATAGTGTGTACATATATTTTTTGAAACTGTACAGTCAACAAACTTATGTATTTTTTTTTTAAATTTTCTGTTCTCCAAAAGTTGTCTGATCTTGAAAATAAATAAAATTGAAATGATATTTTTCCATACATCGATGCAACCATAGTTTCTAGGTAGGTCCTGTTTTAAATTCACCAAACAACTACATCAAATGCTTGAAACAAAAGAAGAAACATGAAACTTCACAATGTAAATTTGATGTAATTAATTACATTTGGCAATGTAATTGAAAGTAATTAATTACTTTGCCAAAATCAAGTAATTATAATTGTAATTTAATTGAGAGAAAGACAATTGTAATTTAATAAATTACTTTCAAAAGTAATTGACCCCAAGTCTACTGTTGGCAAGGTGATGGCCACAGTATTTTGGGACGCAAAAGGCGTTATTATGTTGGACTTTTTACCCAAGATAAGTACAATAACTATAGTGTACTGTGCAAACTTGTTAGACCAGCTGAGAGCCGCCATCCGTGAAAAACGCCGAGGTAAACTCCCTAAAGGTGTTTTGCTGCAACAGGACAACCCGAGAGTCCACACTTGCAAAGTTGGAATGGATGCTGTAGAGCGAAACGGGTATAAATTAATACCACATCCTGCCTATTCGCCTGACCTAGCTCCTAGCGACTTCTTCCTATTCCCAAACTTAAAAAAGAGTATCCGTGGACTTCATTTCCGGTCTGATGAATAAGTCGTGACGGCAGTTGAGGAGTGGGTCAATGGAAAAGGACTCTGATTTCTTCAGTTCTGGGCTGATGGCACTTGAACACCGTTGGTCTAAGTGCATCATACTAGAGGGCAATTACATCGAAAAAGAAGAGGTGGATCTCAACCGGAAATAAGTTAGGCTGGTTACTTATTGACTCACCCTTGTATTTGGTATACTGATTGGGACTGAGGAGGATTTCATGGTCAGGGATTATGCGTTATATCTCGAATACTATTTGATAGAAAAATGCCATACCATGGATATTAGTTCCATTTGACACGTAGAGTGACCTCAAAATATATGTAGGTCAATGTGACCCTATATTTCATGGACCAGTGATTGTGCCTTATAACTCGAACACTATATTGATAGAGAAATGTCATACCTTAGATATTAGTTCCATGTGACACGAAGAGCGACCTCAATATATATGTAGGTCAATGTGATTCATATTTTATGGTCCAAAGATTACGCCTTATATCTCGAAGACTATTTGATAGAGAAATGTCATACCTTTGATATTAGTTCCTTGTTGCACGAAGAGTGACCATAAAATATAATTATGTCAATGTGACCTATATTTCATTGACCTGCGATTGTGCCTTATAACTCGAAGACTATTTGATAGAGAAATGTCATACCTTAAACATTAGTTCCATGTGACACGAAGAGTGACCTCAATATATATGTAGGTCAATATGACCCATATTTTTTACACCATATATATCGATGACTATTTGATGGAGCAATGTCATACCTTGGATATTAGATCCATGTGACACGAAGAGTGACCCGAAAACAAAATTAGGTAAGTGTGACCTATATTTCATGGTCCAGTGATTATGCGTCATGTCTCGAAGATTATTTGACAGAAAAATGTCATACCTTGGATTTTAGTTTCATGTGACACTAAGAGTGATCTCAAAGTATATGTAGGTCAATGTGACCCATATTTTATGGTCCAGTGATTATGCCGTATATCTCGAATACTATTTGATCGAGAAATGCCATACCTTGGATATTTGTTCCATGTGACACGAATAGTGACTTCAAAATATATATAGGTAAATGTGACTTTTTTTCATGGACCAGTGATTATGCCTTATAACTCTTAAGACTATCTGATAGAGAAATGTCATACCTTAGATATTAGTTCCATGTGACACGAAGCGTGACCTCAGTATATATGTAGGTCAATGTGACCCATATTTTATGGTCCAGTGATTATGCCTTATATCTCGATGACTATTTGATAAGAGTTTTTCCTTATATTTCTAAGACTATTTGATGGCGAAATATCTTACTATGAATAGTGGTTCCGTGTGGCACTAAGAGTAATCTAAATATATATATATATATATATATATATATATATATATATGTCATTGTGACCTTCATTTCAAAGTTCAGTTTTTTTACCTTTTATCTCGAAAACTGTTTGATAGAGAAATGTCATACCTACATTTTAATTTCCATGTGACCCGTTGATTGACATAAAAAACATATCTTGGTCAGTGTGACTGAGTATGACCTATATTTTATCGTTCAGTGATTTTTGCCTAATAACTGGAAGACTATTTGATGGAGAAATTTCATGATCAACCCCACAATGATCTAGAGTTTGCCAATAAATATGCTAATATTGTTGCGAGGAAAATATATATGCAGATTGTGCAGAGTACTTAGTAAGTAAGTATGTATGTGAGATCTTTATTTAAAGAGAGTTAATCTGTCCTGGGGCCTCCTGAAACAACATATATGTATACATACAGTCATTACAAGAACATAAAGAATTCACTTGTTAGGTTTAAATGTTCAGTCACTTTTTAACTGATACTTATTCTCGCACACACTTTCACGCTCATACACGCACACAAATATACACATGACATATGACGACGCTGTTATTCAGTGGTGGGTACAAGTCCATGTTAACCATGCATTTTCTGTTGAACAGTTGTCAACTTTAAATTTGATGAAAATCCAATTTAAAATGGTCATTTTATTAACAGAATCTTACACTCCTGACCAGTCTATATGAAATTTGTGAAACTCGCTAAAGGTTCGTTTCATAAACTTGATAATAAATGACAATTCATAATATGAAACATGAATCCAAATGGAATGATAAGGTAAACTATGTAACAAACTTAAGGGATACTAAACAAATTAAGTAATATAAGCTATATGCATTTGAAAACATGGATTATAGATTTGCATTTGGCGGTGGAGGTAATGGCACAGCAATAACTCTTGAATTAAGAAGCATTCCATTCTTTTAGCTAATTTGAAGATTTCAAAGTAAAACTGCCTAATGTGTCCGCATTTGTTTAATTTCTGTTCGAATGATATTCTATACAAGAGCGCCAGAATATGACAAACTTCTTTTAAATATATTTACATCTGGTTTTGTTGGAGCTGTGTCATTTGTACATAAGTTTTGCTTTATTTATGAATATTATTTCTTCAAATGTTAAAAAAAGCTTGTACTTTTAAGGGCATCTTTAATGTTACATAATCTTTCCCAAGAATTATTTTGCAGGCTCGTCTTTGTAATTTTCAACTTTATGTAGATTGTAGTCGAAAGAATTTCCCCATATGGTGCAGCAATATTCAAAATGTGGCAATTAAAATCATAGGGAGAAAATACCTGTCTGGGAACAACTTTCCACGGAACAAACTGACACGGATCAAACTGATCCTTGGCAAACTTATCCGTGGCAAGTTGTAAATATACATTTATATTTACTCCCTATCGACGCCTATAAATGTCATCTCTGTTTGTTGTTCTCAGTCGCGTTAGTTCTCTTCACTTTCATTCCTGTTTCTCCTAATTACCCGTCCTTCTCTTTCATCTCCTGTACTATCTCTTCTATCTCTTCTCCCTTTTTCTGGGAGACGACACAAAATGACCCACAAGGGTGGACCTGTCGTTAAACCCCAACTCAATCAATCATGTCTCCGGGTAACCGGTGTGTTTTTACTTGTGGAAATATCACGCTAATTTGTTAAGATCGCCGCTTACATTATAATAAAACTGTATATCTAACCCACATATTTGTTCACATAAGTTTGTCTCGTCATCATAAGACGATGTTAAAATAGCATCTGACGGTCAATTTCACATACGAAAGTTTAAGGGAGCAACCACTTGATTTTGAATGAAAGGGGCGGGGGCGGAAAGGTCTTATGTAAAAAAAAAAAATAAAAATAAAAAAAAAAAAAAAAATAAAATAAAAAAAATAAAAAAAAAACAATAAGAAAAAAACCCACAAAAAACAAAGAACCCACGAGCCTCTTTTTTCCCTGATAAAATAACCAGGACCAGGGTCAATGCTACTACACACTTTGTAGAAATGTAAATAAAAGGACTGTCTTAAGTCGCGGAAGAATAAATCCTTGCCTGAAAACTTCTTGCCTCAACTCCCACCAGTAAGAATCAAATTATTACAAAAACACGCCTATTCAAATATATTGAGAATTTTACCACCAAAAAATGAAAATTTTTCAGATGAAAAACTCTATTTTTCTTATTTCTGCTCAAAACATAGATTGTAGGTACTCGTTAGAACCGCCTCATGAGACGGTTCTAACGAGTACCCACAATCTATGTCTTTGAGCAGAAATAAGAAAAATAATGTATACCCCTGTAAACCCCAAGGGGGTCAAAATTATATAGGCATGTTTTCGTGATGGATCGGTCCCTCAGCAAACATCGGAATATGTATATGTTTACAGTTTAGTCTACATGTCACAAGTGCTGTTGCAAAATCCCACTATCCAAACAACTGTTGGGCTGTAATATGCAGAAATACTGCCTGCCCAAAGAAGTGCATGTATAGTGGCATTTTTTACTAGCCTGTCTCGTAAAGGCCAGTCTATTAATTAACTAGACTGACCAACCCGTACTTTCTACCATTAGTGGCTCATTCCAATTCAATTTCCTATCAAAACCAACCCGGGAGCTATTAGTTACCAACCCGGGACAAAATCAATGAATGTCAAAAACGTGTTTCCTCTTGTATCCTTTCATGCATCGAAAATTAGAAGAAGGGGATATCGTCTATACAAACAATGATTATTATGCTCAATATTCGTCGTAGAAACTAAATGCAAATGCAAAACGTAATAAATATCAGCCGCATTTGTCTAGAAAATCACTCGATTCTAAATGCTTTGTTTTCCTTGAGCACAACTTCGACCACTGCTATTTCGCTTTCTGGCAAATTTTGTGATAATAAAATGTGATGGTTAACAAGAATACTTATTCAGACAACAGCATTAAACTGATCGTCTTTTCAAATAAGAATATTACAGTAAATGCTTACTTTTTCAAGACAGGTAAACTCTAAAACTCCTTATAGCGTCATATTGAAACTCTTACCAACCGGATTTATTACAATCAGAGTGCATACATACATACATACATACATACATACATACATACATACATACATACATACATACATACATACATACATACATGTTGACATACATACATACATACATACATACATACATACGTACGTACGTGCGTGCGTGTGTACGTACGTCAGTACATACTTACATACATACATACATACATACATACGATTCATTAAAAATGTTATTTTATTGTACTAAAAACACGATATGCAAAACATATGGAGTCAGTAAGGGGTAGAGGAGCTGACAAAAAAAAAAAAAAAAAAAAAAAAAACAATCAGAGTACCAACGGGGCGGTTAGACTATAGTGTAAGTTATGTCCGGAAACGAACTTACGGAAGTATCGCGGGCAGATAACTATGTTATTTTCAGTACTAACTTTAGAAGTTGAAATCATGATACTTACAATAGATTAATCAAAATAAGTAGACGAGTGCTAATAACAAAGGCACTGATATTTAAAAGAAATTGAGAAAGTCGTTAATGGCAAATGGCAAGCAGCGAGTGCGAGTTAGGCAAAAAAAAAAACCAAACACGTATTATTTTAGCTTGGATTGGAACCAAAACAAAATTAACAACTAAAAGGGTGTGACAAAAGCAGACATTTACGAAAAGTAAGGCTTCTGACTATTAATAATTATACACGATTTTCGATTTATCGAGACCTACAGCTTCTGAAGGCAAGAGAAACTTGCTCCCGCGGTTTTCCAATATAGGCTACCCTTGGGAGCAAATGTTTCCTTTAGGGAAGATTTTCAGAAGGGATTGGTGTACAAGAAGGCAAACAGGAATTATCACCCTTGTAAAGATGGTCACCCTTGTAAAGATGGGAGAAAATGTACGAGATGTATTCAACCCTCTTAGATACCTTAAAATAATAGACTGGAGTATTTAGAATTGTTTTTGTACGACGCTTCTTTAAGCAGGATGAATATATCACTTAGAGAAATAAGTCTGACATAGAACTATATTCTTCCCTGTTTTCATTGGGGGAATTCTTACAGGAAACACTGTGCTATCTCTGGGAGCGCATACTTTATTTTTAGAGCAACTCCTAGTTTTGTGTGTCATATAAAAGGAAGGCAACTTCCTATCTGCAAAATTGTCTCCCATGATAAAATGAGTGTAAAATATTTCATGCGTATCCATTCAAATACATTAGGTTATTGATCCTTCCGACTTCTCCAAAGACATTCACGGTATGAGGACATTAACACATATATGCCTAGTGTCCCGTCAGAGATAAAGAGTTACATGTAAGTCCTAGAGCAAAAGCCGCTGAGCCCTCCATGAGCATTTAAACTGTCTTTAAATTACACATCTATAAAATCAAAAAGTATAAATCAACTGAAATACACATTGTTAATGATTGAATTAAATTGTGTTTTTAAATTGATACAGCATTATTCCGCATTATTAGATCAGGCAGCATGAACCTAAAATCAAGTCAAAGCCGTTCCATATTCCGCAAAATATACATCTTTTGTTATCCAAGAAAGCTTTAATTTAATAAGTTGATATACAAGTATAAGATGAATACGATAATAAAATATGGCATCTGACAACCTATAAAATTTCAGTTAGTCTCTCGTTTTTGAACTAATGATTTTTTATCTTATCTCTGAATTGATGTTGACAACATTATTTTAGAGATACGATAAAAATCATTTCATTTCAAGAACGAGAGACTAACTAAAATTTTACAGGTTGTCAGCTGCCACATTTAATACCATATATCAATTTATTAAAACTTTCTTGGATAATAAACTGTCTATTTTGAGAAAGACAGCACATTAATCACGGAAAGATAAAAAAGTAAAGTAAATCAGGCACCCCATGAACAGGAAATAGACCTGTCCAAAACGTAGAGTAGAAGAGTCCATAATGGGTCACTGGATTAATGTACAACCTGAGCACTGTTTATTTTGTTTACTAGTCATGCCTGGCTAGCCCAGGGAGAAAGAGGAGAGATACAACGAAGCCCGGTGAGATCACCACTTACATCACAGTTGAAGACGGTGACAGTCAATTCCATATTGGAAGACGAGACCACAAACCGTCAAAGCAAGGTAACAGTCTCTATTAATCACTTTAGGAAAAACAACGTCCTTTGTGTGCAATAGCCTGGATATCCTCATAGTCAACTCATGGTCTTAAAGGTACTTGATACACAGGGTAGATTTTACAAGAGAAAAAAACTTTTCTTACTTGCTGTACCCCATTTAAAAAATGGTTTATTATAAAAGAAATGAATTTGCTCCCAAGGAGAGTAAATTCTATTTTTGTAGAGGAGATCACTTTACAGAACAGAAGCAAAGCAATTTTGAAATTTCCTTTGGGATCATTGAACCCATCATGGTTATTTTGGAAATCGAATACCGCTTAAGCAGGCGCTAGGGTGGCGGGGGAGGGGGGTGGGGTGGGTGGGTGTGGGGGAGTAGGGGGGGGGAGCGTATGCAGCCTCGCAAACTATAGTGCTGCATATGAAGAGACTAAATCAAACCGAGTCTCCGATTTTCGTGATGTTGTGTGTTCTTTGTTTCCAAAGGCAATCCTTTTTCACTTTTATTATCTCTCCTAAAAGTGTATCAGTTCCTTAAATTAACACATGTTTGAGCTGTATCATGAGAAGATTGGCCTTATCGCAAACGCAGAAGAAGATTGTACAGATCAGCCTTTGCATCTGTGCCGGTTGATCCCGGACTCTACTCATTTACAAAATCTAACGGATCTTGTAACATATGGGCCAGGGCATAGCATTTCTTACAAGATGTGCGCCCAGCAAAGATTAGCATGCGCAGCCGCGCACTCTCATCAGAGTCTTCACAGGGCACTCCGTAGGTAGTCATGGATTCAAAGCGTCTTCAGGCGGACAGCAAAGCTTTTGAACATCGTACGCGGATGCACAGGCTGATTTGAGACTTCGCTGTGCTCTTGCGCTCTAACAATATTATGGGAAAACATTCACGTCGTGTTAGAATGAGAGTTTAATAATGGAAAACAATGAACTAAAGTACCGAATTGATTAAAACATCAAAAGCTTCGTTTTTTTTTTTTTTTTTTTTTTTTTTTTTTTGTTTTTTTTTTTTTTTTTTTGTGTATCTATTAGCTGCAAACTATTATGGTGCATGGAATTATTTTGCTTTTATAATTCATCATTAACAACAATTGTGCAACAAATCCAAGATCCTACTGTTCGACGGCATCTCCCAATTTCATGTTATAGCTCTTAATCTTGTATTGTTTGGTGACCCAACATTATCGCTTGCAGAAAATACTCGCATATTTGACAAAGTACAGAAATTCTTCATATATATATACTAAACGATTTTAATATTATATCCCTACCTTTCGAGTCTGCTGTGCGATAGAGTTTATCAAATGACTCTCAGTGCTGCCTTCCCGCCCCTGGTCGTGCATCCTTCTTTATGCAGGAGTGGATCCTGTTTTCCACATTAAATTCTTTTCTCGTATTTAGAACTTTGCTGAATCTGACACCATTTTAAATGACACATTTTAAATTTTATCAGACATCTTTCGGGCGTTCTAGCTTATAGTTTTTGAATAAAAAATATTCGTACAGAATACTTTATTGTACTTACGTAAATCTAAAGCATGCATGTTGCGGGGAATCGCCGCACATTTCTTCATGTCAATAATTTCAAAACCTTTTTTGACGAACTATACTCGGTAAAAATGTATGAAGACCAAACATAATAACTGACATAATTTCAGCAAACTAAAATGTTCATCAAAATTCCATAAAATACACGCCCTTTTACAAAACGCGAAAGAGTTTTTTTTACAATCTGTGCTAATTTATATTCAGATATTAACTGTGTAGATTAATCTATCGCGAGTTAGGCGTGTATTGGTTTATTTTTACCTGTTAGTATATATTGTGTACTATACGCTAAATAGAACTTACAGTTGCTCGGCAAAACTCTAAACCAATATCATGCAAAATGCACGCGTTTCTTTAAAATGCAGTTAGTTTCGCATTGCTATACAGCGGTTTGTTATAACCAACATCTAAGCTTTATATATACAACATGAAAATTCAGCCGTATATCTTTTCGAAGATGGGGTTACGTGTTTTTGCAAGATACACACATTGAGAAACCCCACTAATATAAATATTTGTCTAATTACAGGCTCAGCTGCGATCACAACTGTAATAATCATCGGGATCGTCGTCGGGGTCCTTGTTTTGCTGCTTATCTCTGTGATTATCGTGCTGTTAACCTGTGTGAAGAGGCGACGCAGAGGCGAGCAGGCTACACGAAATTACAACAATTTTAGCAATCCGCCATCAGTAGTTGCTCCGACAGAAAAACAATAGAAAATAATCATAGATTAAGGAGCCTGAATACACCTGATAGAGTTTCTGCTTATTTGACAAAGGGATAGCTTTTGTGACTTCCTGTCTGTACACTAAGTCCCGTCTGAAAAGGGATCTACTCTAATAGGAATGAATTTCCTCCCAAAGGGAACAAATTCTTTCCCTTTAGAGCAGACCCCTCTTCAGAAGTGAGGAAAAACACTTCTGTAAGAGCTGCTTCTCTTGAAAGTGTATTAATTCCCCTTAATGATATATTTACGAGGACAGAATGGACGAACCTTATGCCTTTTGGCAGAATCTAACCTATTTTATGCCGATCCGTTTGATATTCAAAGGAGTGTTTTTACAATACTATTGTTGTCCGTGAAGATAAATAACAGGTAGAGCTGACTGATCAGACACTGCATTTTTAGCATTGTGCGGTGTCTGATCTGGGACAAAAGGCATAAATGGTTTAACGTTGATAAGAAAAACTGTAGAATAATGGATATCGAAACAGAATATTTTTCGTATATGTATGCCATATTTAATTGTTTGATGTTCCAGAGAAGAAAATAAAAGAATTGTAGCTGTGTAATTCTTTGTTTTCTAAAAGATGAATATAAAGCTATCCAGGAAAGACCACAGTAATGACTCAATGCCTATCTAAAGGCACCAGATAATGGAAAAAGGACGTGGAATTACAACATAAAACAGTACTAATCCAAAAGAGAAACGAACAAACAACGAGAAACAGCGACAGAAATATCACCTTGGAATGGTTGGGGCTATACTCGTACATTTGTTGTGACGCAAATTCTATATGCTTTGTGATGGAAAACAACGTACAAATATGTTTGTCTACTATACACGTTGAGACATGGATATAAGGTTAATATAATACAGTACTGTCCATCTCTTAATCATTAGAGCTCCATTGAAATAGTTGCAGACGTCACTCTCTTTCTTTTTATTGTATAATATAATAACATTTCATGTGAATTGTCTGCTTGACAAATAATACATAGAAATGTCCAACTTTTTTTTTTATCTCCAAACAATAAAATTAAATAATAAAAAAAAATGCTTGAAAGAATTATGCTTGCTGACGCCTGATTAAAACACCACTGACGCCATGGATACAATGGTACCGCTAAAATCGTCAGAAAACCAAGCGAAGACTCAGATAAGTTTCCGCGTCTGCAGTCTGACCAGTGTTTGTAGGGCCCTCATTGGGTATCCAAGGATCCAAAGAGTCTTCATGCGGAAAGCGAACACATTAATCAGAGTGGTCTGATCAGCAATATGTTTTGACTTGTTGACTATATTAGATTTGCTTTTGAGCTCTGAAGCAATTTATACAATGATAAATCATGACAAAATTTTGCAATTTTACTTCTTCTGTGTAAAGCGCCAGGCAAAAACGACTTTCTGAAAGAGATTGAAAGCATAGTAGGTGCAGTTTGTCTAATGTAGGAAACAGCTGCCGACTAAACTTACTGTTTAAATCAAAACGTAATTGCCATGTATCTGATAGTCCATTTCTTTAGTGCCATATGGTGTAGTCTATAATGCTGGTCCTTTGGGATCACTGAGCTCCTTTTAATTCATTTGAAAATATTGCTCATTCCGGGACTAAGTGCCGTGAGCAGTGTTGCGCATTAGATTAGTTTATGAACAAAAATATAAAAGAACATATCCAGGAAATGCCACAATCACGAATGCAGCTTTACCGAGGCATCAAAAGAAAAAGCAAAGTTTGCTTCAACGTGGTAATTCTTTAACTGAACCAACATCTTGTTACACTACTCGTAGCATTGTGGTCATCTGCTATAAGAGACCCCATTTTGTTTACTGTTCTGACGTTTTGTGTCATGCTTTCCTGTACCGAAGCTAGCTTTCAGGTATCTTTCTTTAATCGCTGCCCATTCATCATTTTTGTTTTATTTTCGTCCTATGTTTTCGGTTATTTTATATGTTGTGTTTACATTTAGAGCTGCTTCGTGAAGTTGGGTATCAGGAAAACTAGTTTTAAGCCCTTCTTCATCCCCACTCAATCCCTATGTAATAAATTTCCTGTTGACCGTCTCCTCATCTTTGCTTCATTACAGGTTGTATATGTGATTTATTGGTTGCCCGTAATGAATTAGAAGACATCCACACGCACCGAACAAATATACGTTTTACCATCATGGAAGCTGAGCTCCCCCCGATCCGACCCACTCAGTATTTCACCGTTCCAAGGCGGAACTTTCATTGTCGTACTTTTTGTTAATTGTTATGTAGTGTTTCACTTTCTAATGTCTGTCTTTTTACAATTATGTAAGTTGATTATATATTCAGTAAAGTTTGGACAACCCACCGTTTTTGGGAAAGAGTTGCCAAAAAAAGTAAGAGAAAAGTCTAGGGAGTGCCACAATCACAAACCGCAGCCCTTCCCAGACCCCAAGAGCAAGAGGAAACCGACAAACCCAAACAAGCACAAATCGAACAAACGTACGAAAAGCACTAAGATTAGCTCTCTCTTCCCCAAGCGAGGTAATCGCAATACTAAAAGGACTGAAAAACACAAGAACAAAATGACACATGGAAAGACATACAACAAATCGCCTCGTAGAATAAACCACAAAGCAACAAAGAGTAAGACTAACACCGGGACCACCGCCTTAGAACGGTCAGTAGAGTAAACCACTCTGCTTGGCATCTGTTCATTTTATGGCTGTATTTGTTTGTCTTCCTCTTTGGTGTTGGGGGCTTGAAGGGGATCCGATTGTATCAGTTCCTGAGTTCTCTTATTTACTTTAAGCCATATTTCTGTTGCAGGTTTCGTCGTTTATTCGTTCTGTCTACGTTTTAGCGCTGTCTTATGTCGTCGTTTCATGTCCCTCTTGAAACCTTATTCGGTTGTCGGAGTTGGGGGTTGTGTGGGGCGCTGCTCTGTTCCGTAATTATGGCTTTCCTGGTATCCCCAAATTTTTTGTTTTCAATAAAATCTCGTGTCTGCTAACTTCCTTTATTTGATGTTTACCTTATTTACACGGCCCTTACTTTCAACATATATTTACCTTCACTACAGCCGGTATAAATTGTATTGTATAATGGCAAAAAAAAAAAAAAAAAAAAAAAAAAAAAAAAACACGCAAAAAATGTGCCCTCGTACTCCACTTTGATGTAAGTTATATTTTCAGGGTCCTAAGTTTATTTGGAATTTTATGAAAAATATCTCTCAACCCAAGGCTAGAAGGCGTCAGCTGTATTGCACATTATAGTACTATTCATAAACAGACTCCATAAAACAAAGTCTGCTAACTTCGTTTAACAGATGCGTTTTTGCCTGCTTGCTTTCTTTCCAGATAATGATTATCCTTACTCCTTTTGGTGTTAAGTGCTGTATAATGACGACTGCAAAACGCCATTTTGTACTTCATTTCTGTGAAGCATATATTTGTTTGGTTCTTACTGGTCCTTGAGTTCATTTTTATATTTGTCTAAGAATAGATTATAATTAGCCCGGATCTAGTGGCGTCTCTTTTCATTGATACATTCTATTCATTGTTACACTTATTTAATAAGCTTACTTTGTGAATGCACAGTCTAATCTTAGACCTCATTGGTCGCACACGGGACAAAAGCCCTTCTCTCTAATAGTGTGTTTACTCTCAGCAAGAGGCATTAGAAACAAGCCTGACAACTCATTTACAGTCAACCCTTATTATACCGACACTCGATACAATGAAAAAACTCGTATAATGACAATTTTAATATCACTAAAGCTTCGCTAAAGAGATGACAGTTAATGAGAAATTATGCAAGAATATTGCATTAAAATTTCAAACAACATATGTTTTGGATATTTGTTAGAATCGCCTCATTGAGGCGGTTCTAACAATATCCAAAACAAATGTTTTATGAAGAAATAAGAATAAAACAAGGTCTTTACAACAGCAAATTTATTTTAATGGCAAAATCTTAGGGAACAAATTCTGTCGTTGTGACGAGGGTTCACAGTATTTTATGTGTATTTAATATATATATTAAGTTAATAAACATATCAATCGAATCAATGTTTACAATGCTAAACTAGTAAAATTATGTCAAACTAATAAGTAACGCACAGGGTTGGTGTCAGTTGATCTCAGTTCTGACAACAGAAACAATTAGGAATTCGTTTACGCAGAAAACAGATGTCTTCACTCAGTCTCCAACATTTTAAGTCTACGCTGACTTTAACAATCGAATCGAGGTCACCAATATCAAATGAACTCTTCACACCGTCCCAAACGCTGTTTTTTGGTTAAAATGTGGGTATCTTCAGAGTACATTGACTTGACCTTGATATGAGGTCCGTGGCATACGGAGTCTGATCAGGGTCTGCAATGCTTGCCACTGTGCCTTTAATGGCACGTTATAAATGGATTGATGACATTAGTAAAGTATATATTTTTCATCAAAAATAAAGCGTATTTTACTAAATTATTTATCATTTGCTGCTTTGTCAGTCTTCTATTATTTGCATAACTATCTTATCTGTATGGTACCTACCGTACAAATATGAGATAGAGCCTATAGCAAGACACAGCAAATCATTATAAATTTGGTATCTTCGACATGTTTTGAACTTAGTCATTGTATACATGTGTATTAGACACTCATATTTTGATAAAACTATATTCATGGTATAACACTTAGGAACTGTTGGGAGTGCGGCTGCTAACTGATTGGAAAACCCACAGCACGATAAACTTTTATGTTATCTGTAAACCCTCCATTCTTTGTTATCATGTCTATTTTTGTTTTCTTCATTTTTATATGTTTTTACGAATTCCTTCTATGCACTTATGGGTATTTGAGGGTAGCGCTCCTTGGCCATTCCCGTCGATTCATCATTTTATCACTTGTATGCGAGTTGGCACACCAGTTGCTGATTTGTTTCTATTTCTCCTTTCAACAATTACATAGTTTATGATGTGAAACAAGTATCAGTAGCTGATATGCCAACATACTGTTGCATGTACAAGTTCTCAATTCTACTTCATTTTCTTATGTTTTTTAGTATCACGATGCATACGATTTTTCTTACTCATTCATTCTTCAGCTGAAACAAAACGAATATGTAGCTAACAATATTATTAATCATAACTATTGTAAAAAATTAACAAAAGGAAAGAATCACGAAGCAAACGCAAAATTTATGTTGTATGTTTATATATGTTCCTTTACTGTAATGTTGATAGCATGGCTGTCTGTATTATTACTATCTGCTGGCGATATTCATCCGAACCCAGGCCCATCGTCGTCAACATTATCAGTTACCACTAGTTCAATTTCTTGCATCTCTTCTACATTTATAAATTCATTGAATATAAGTCACCATCTGTCTTTTGTTCACTACAATGTCCAAAGTCTGGCTTCAAAACTAGATGTTTTGCACGCAGAGTTCCATTTTGACATATTGGCTTTTACTGAGACTTGGTTGAACTCGTCCCTTTCTACAACTGATATTCGTCTACAGTCTTTTAACAGTCCTGAACGCAAGGACCGAGTTGGAGACAGTCACGGTGGTGTCATAATATATGTAAAGGAGGGTTTACATTATAGACGCAGGCAAGATTTAGAACCTAGAGGTATCGAATGTATATGGATTGAACTTTCAAATAATCATAAACGCACGCTTTTTGGCTTATTTTACAGACCACCCAATTCCGATCTTGCTTATTATTCCCTGAAAGAAGACTCTTTACACCTAGCTGTTGACTCAGGTATAAATGACATAATTATAACGGGTGACTTCAACTTCAACATACTATATCCGCAATCATCGCGGAAGATACATAGCTTCTGCACTCAATTTGCATTATTCCAAGCTATAAACGAACCTACTCACTTTACTGAAACTTCCTCTTCCCTATTGGATATTCTCCTCGTAAGCAATAATTCCAACTTAATAGTCAGTGGTGTTGCTGATCCATTTCTGAATCAAGAGTATCGGTACCATTGTCCAGTTTTCGGTATATACAATTTCTCTAAACCCAAGTCAAAATCCTTTACCCGGCATATATGGAAATACGATCAAGGGGATTATAACCTATTACGAAATAAAGCTGTGTCACCACGCAATTTGTAATAACGCCGCAATTTGTAATAAACTTGTTTATTACAAATTGCAGCGCATGACACAACGCAATTTGTAACAACTCCGCAATTTGTAACAAACTTTTCAAACTTGGACTTCCTCTTTGTTGCTTTGTGGTTTATTCTACGAGGCGATTTGTTTTATGTCTTAACTTGTGTTATTTTGTTCTTGTGTGTTTTCAGTCCATTTAGCATTGCGATTACCTCGCTTAGGGATAGAGAGCTAATCTTAGTGCTTTTCGTACGTTTGTTCGATTTGCGCTTGTTTGGTTTTGTCTGTTTCCTCTTCCTCTTGGTGTCTGGGAAAGCCTGCGGTTTGTGATTGTGGTACTCCCTGATTTTTTCTCTTACAATTTGTTTGCAAAGTATATGTACTTGTACATTCCTAACAACTAAACAGGGGACAGAAATGGACAGCGTAGACATGAAAGATGAAATTTTCGAACTTTCATTACAAATAGCGTTGACTTTGCTTTTTGGCAATTTTCGATGATTTTCGCATTTGCCGCAATTTGTAATAAACTTTTCAAACTTGAACTACCAAAGGAATTTTGACGTATATGCACTTGTATCTTCGTTACAACTAATCAGGAGACAAAACTGGACAGTTAAGACATCAAAGACGTAGTTTTCAAACTTTATTGCAATTGCGCTGATTTTGCTTTCTGGCGGTTTTCATTGATTTTCACATTCGCCGCAATTTGCCAAACCTAAACTACCTTGAGAATTTTCTAGTGTATTAACTTGTATCTTCGTGACAACTAATCAGGGGACAGAACTGGACAGTTTAGATATCTGAGACGAAGTTTCCGAACTTTATTACAAATTGCGTTGACTTTGCATTTTGGCGATTTTCGATGATGTTCATATTCGCCGCAATTTGTAATAAATTTTCAGACTTGAACTATCCACTAATCAGTGACACAACTGGATAAATAAAGTATTCGAACTTAAGTATTCGAACTTAATAACAAATTGCTTTGAGTTTGCTTATTGGCGGTGAATGTGACGATCATCGAAAATCGCAAAAAAAAAAAAAAAAAAAAAGGCAATACAGTTTGTCATAAAGGTCGAAAACCAAATTTGATGTCAAACTGTCCAGTTCTGTCCCCTTATTAATTCTAACGAAGATACAAGTACATATACTTCTAAATTCCTTGAGCATTTTAAGTTTATTAATTTTATTACAAATTGCGGCAAATATGAAAGTCATCGAATATCTCCATAAAGTAAATTTAACACAATATGTAATAAAGCTTGAAAACTGCATCTGTGATGTTGAACTACCATGTTATGTCCCCTGATGAGTTGTAAGAAAGTCACAAATACCCACAATCTATGTTATGAGCAGAAATATGAAAAATATCAGAGTTTTTTATCTGAAATTTTTCAGTTTTTGGAGGTGAAATTTTCTATATATTTGAATAGGCTTGTTTTCGTAATGGATTGAAATATCCATCTTTAATGCCTAAACTGTATAGTTCTGTCCCCTGATTAGTTGTAACGAAGCTACAAATACATATACTTCGAAATTCCCGGAGAAATTTTAATTTGAAAAGTTTATAACAAATTACGGCAAATGTGAAAATCATCGAAACATGCCTAAAAACAAGGTCAACGCAATTTGTAATAAAGTTTGAAATCTTCATCTTTAATGCCTAAACTGTACAGTTCTGCCCCTGATTAGTTGTAACGAAGCTACAAATACATATACTTCGAAATTCCCGGAGAAATTTTAATGTGAAAAGTTTATTACAAATTGCGGCAAATGTGAAAATCATCATAAAATCGCCAAAAGGCAAAGTCAACGCAATTTGTAATGAAGGTTCGAAAATTTCACCCCTGGTGTCTAAACTGTCCTGTTCTGTCCCCTGATTAGTTGTTACGATGATACAAGTGATATACTTCGAAATTCCTACGGCAGCTAATGTTTGGAAAGTTTTATTACAAATTGCGGCAAATGTGAAAATCGATAAACGCCCAAAACCAAAGTCAACGCAATCTGTAATGAAGTTTGAAAACTTCATCTTTAATGTCTAGACTGTACAGTTCTGTCCCCTGATTAGTTGTGACGAAGTTAGAAATATGTAAACTTCGAAATTCCTAGAGTAATTTTAGTTTGGAATGTTTATTACAAATTGCGGCAAATGTGAAAATCATCGAAAAACGCCTAAAAACAAGGTCAACGCAATTTGTAATAAAGTTTGAAATCTTCATCTTTAATCTCTAAACTGTAAAGTTCTGTCTCCTGATTAGTTGTAACGAAGCTACAAATACATACATTTCGAAATTCCCGGAGAAATTTTAATTTCACAAGTTTATTACAAATTGTGGCAAACGTGAAAATCATCGAAAGTCGCCAAAAAGCAAAGTCAACGCAATTTGTAATGCAGGTTCGAAAACTTCATCCCTGATGTCTAAACTGTCCTGTTCTGTACCCTGATTAGCTGTTACGATGATACAAGTAATATACTTCGAAATTCCTACGGTAGCTTATGTTTGGAAAGTTTATTACAAATTGCGGCAAATGTGAAAATTATCGATAAACGCCCAAACACAAGGTCAACGCAATTTGTAATAAAGTTTGAAATCTTCACCTTTAACGTCTAAACTGTATAGTTATGTCCCCTGATTAGTTGTAACGAAGGCTCGAATACATACACTTCGAAATTTCCGAAGAAATTTTAATTTGAAAAGTTTATTACAAATTGCGGCAAATGTGAAAATCATCGAAAATCGCCAAAAGGCAAAGTCAACGCAATTTGTAATGCAGGTTTGAAATCTTCATCCCTGATGTCTAAACTGTCCTGTTCTGTACCCTGATTTGTTGTTACGGTGATACAAGTAATATACTTCGTAATTCCTACAGTAGCTTATGTTTTGAAAGTTTATTACAAATTGAGGCAGCTGTGAAAAATCATCGATAAACGAGGTCAACGCAATCTGTAATGAAGTTTGAAAACTTCATCTTTAATGTCTAGACTGTACAGTTCTGTCCCCTGATTAGTTGTGACGAAGATAGAAATGTGTAAACTTCGGAATTCCTGGAGTAATTTTAGTTTGGAAAGTTTATTACAAATTGCGGCAAATGTGAAAATCATCGAAATACGCCTAAAAACAAGGTCAACGCAAATTGTAATAAAGTTTGAAATCTTCAAATTTAATGCCTAACTGTACAGTTCTGTCCCCTGATTACTTGTAACGAAGCTACAAATACAAATACTTCGAAATTACCGGAGAATTTTTAATTTGACAAGTTTATTACAAATTGCGGCAAATGTGAAAATCATCGAAAATCGCCAAAAGGCAAAGTCAACGCAATTTGTAATGAAGGTTCGAAAACTTCATCCCTGATGTCTAAACTGTCCTGTTCTGTCCTCTGATTTGTTGTTACGATGATACAAGTAATATACTTCGCATCACGAAAACACGCCTATGTAATTTTGACCCCCTTAAACCCCACTTTTATATAGTAAAACTGGGGTTTACAGGGGTATACATTATTTTTCTTATTTTTGCTCAAAACATAGATTGTGGGTACTCGTTAGAACCACCTCGGCGAGGCGGTTCTAACGAGTACCCACAATCTATGTTTTGAGCAGAAATATGAAAAATATCAGAATTTTTTATCTGAAAATTTTCAGTTTTTGGTGGTAAAATTTTCATTATATTTGAATAGGCGTGTTTTCATAATGGAAATTCCTACGGTAGCTTATGGTTGGAAAGTTTATTACAATTTACGGCAAATGTGAAAATCATCGATAAAAACGCCTAAAAACAAGGTCAACGCAATTTGTTAAAAAACTTCGTCTCTGATATCTAAATTGTCCTGTTCTGTCCCCTGATTAGTTATTAGGAATGTACATGTATATATACTTCGCAAGTTCTGGGGCAGTCTGCTTGAAAAGTTTATTACAAATTGCGGCTTTATTACAAATTGCGTGGTGACATGTGCCGCATTTTGTAATAAACATGCGCAGCAATTGGTAATAAACAAGGTTATTACAAATTGTGGCGTTATTACAAATTGCGTTGTGTCATGCGCTGCAATTTGTAATAAACAAGTTTATTACAAACTGCGGCGTTATTACAAATTGCGAGGTGACAAAGCTGCATCTGCTGACTGGGTATCCCTAGAAGATAATGACATAAACACACATGCAAAGAATGTCACTGATGACATACTATCCATATCAAATTATGCATCCCAAATAAAAACATAAAAGTTAGACCTTCCGATCCACCCTGGATAACTACATTTATCAAACGATATATTAGAAAACGCAAAAGGGCTTATAGAAAAGCTAAACAAACTGATTTGCAGTACCATAGGGATAAATTCAGGAAACTCAGAAACAAAGTAGTCTCGTTGATAAAAGAATCGAAAAGAACATGTGATGAAAATATCGCTAAGAAGCTGAAGTCTGATTACCTCACTTCTAAAGACTGGTGGTCCACTCTAAAAACTGTGATATCTCCCACTGCCACCTCGTCCATCCCATCTCTGGAAAGCAAAGGACGTATATATATTGATGAGCAAGACAAGGCTAATCTACTTAATAATTATTTTAAGGAACAAACACTTTTAGATGATAGTAACGCTGAACTTCCAGCTTTACCTCCATATAATATCGAATCTACTTTAAATTCTATCATCTTCACCCCTTTAGAAGTCAAATCTGTCCTAAAATCACTACCAATTGGAAAAGCATCTGGTCCAAACGGATTAAGCAATCGCATTCTTAAAGAACTGTCAAAAGAACTAGCTTTTCCACTATGTGTCCTCTTTAACCGATCCCTCAGTCAAGGTGAAGTACCTAGACAATGGAAAGAAGCAAACATATGCCCTATTCATAAAAAAGATGATCCCTCATTAGTAAGTAATTACAGACCCATCTCTTTGCTAAACTCTGAAGACAAAGTATTTGAAAGGCTTATATTCAAGCACTTATACAATCATCTTCGAGATAATAACGTTCTATCATCTTTACAGTCCGGGCTCATACAAGGAGACTCCACTGTAAGCCAACTCACTTTCTTGTACAATACATTCTGTCAAGCCTTAGACATGGGCAAAGAAGTTAGAGTTGTCTTCTGCGACATCAGGAAAGCATTTGATCGTGTATGGCACGCAGGGCTTTTACACAAACTTAAGGCAGCAGGTGTTCAGGGAGAACTTCTCAAATGGTTTACAAATTATTTAGCTGAAAGAAAACAACGCGTTATACTTCCTGGTGTCGCGTCAGACTGGACGTATATTCTTGCTGGAGTGCCGCAAGGCTCCATACTCGGGCCAATACTTTTCTTAATCTACATTAATGACATAGTCGCTGAAATTGGCTCCAACATTCGCCTGTTCGCTGACGATACTAGCCTCTACATTATTGTTGAAAATCCTATTACATCTGCTGTTTGCCTTAACTCAGACCTTTCAAAAATTTCTATCTGGGCAAACAACTGGTTAGTTGACTTCAATCCGATCAAAACCGAATCAATGCTGATATCTCGAAAACTAAACAAGCCTGTTCACCCACCCCTGTTTATGCAAGAAGTACAAATAGCTGAAGTGTCATCTCATAAACACCTAGGCTTGATTCTGTCCAACGACTGCACTTGACACCAACATATTGATTACATAACTAAAAAAGCATGGAACATGATTAATATTATGCGAAAACTCAAGTTTAAGTTGGACAGGAGTTCTCTAGAAATAATATTTACAACTTTTATAAGGCCCTTACTTGAATACGGGGATATAGTATGGGACAACTGCACACAATTTGAAAAACAAGAAATTGAGAAAATCCAAATCGAAGCCGCACGAATTGCCACTGGAACAACCAAACTTGTATCTCTCAATGCTCTGTACCAAGAACCTGGCAGGGTTACACTAGAAAAGAGATAGGAAAATCATAAACTCGCCATGTTCTACAAAATGTATAATGACTTAACTCCGTCTTATCTTTCTTCTTTGGTACCACAGTCAATAACATTACGAAAACACGCCTATTCAAATATATTGAAACTTTTCACCACTAAAGACTGAAAGTTTTCACATAAAAATTCTCGCTGAGGAGGTTCTAACGAGTACCCACAATCTATGTTTTTGAGCAGAAATAAGAAAAATAATGTATACCCCAGTAAACCCCAGTTTTACTATATAAAAGTGGGGTTTAAAGGGGTCAAATTTATATAAGCATGTTTTCGTGATGACAATCTATCCCAATACAGCCTCCGAAATGCAGATAACCTACAATCTATTCACGCTAGAACTAATCTATATTTTCAGTCTTTTCTACCATCTGTGGTAAGAAAATGGAACGACTTGTCCGATGAAGCAAAACGTTCCAGTTCGGTTACTTCTTTCAAGAATTATTTAAACCGCAACAGAACGTCTATTCCAGAATATTTCTATACAGGCAATAGGAAAACACAGATCTTGCATACACGTCTCCAAACAAAATGTAGCAGCTTAAACAGCGATCTCTACTCCAAAAATATAACTGAATCTCCATTTTGCCGCTGTGGACAGGTAGAAAATTCGCACCATTATCTACTTTGTTGTCCGTTTTACACCGCACAGAGAAACGAACTCTTTAACGCTGTATCAGAGTATCAAACAATATCGCTTAATCTTCTACTATATGGAGATGCCTCTTTACCATACAAAACAAATGTTCTTATATTTGAAAAAGTCCAAAAGTATATAAGCGACACAAAACGCTTTAAACTGTTGAAGCTATTTAAATAAAACGCTCTGTACATGCAACTCTCTATTGAAAAGTTAGTAGATTCTGTGGGATACTTACCAGGGAAGCGCTGCCCTTATCCCCCCATTTGTTTTAATTAAAGTCGCTAAGGTCTTGTGATATATTAAAGCGATTTCTACGACTGATATTATCAGCCTTAGAAGTGGCATTAGTACGAACCAGTTAACAGTTATGGCTCTTTAATTGATATTCTGATCTTACTGCCATTTCCAGTATATATTTTTTTTTGCTTTCATTATCTTATCATTGCTCTTTATATTATTTTTTATATTTGTTTGTTTGTGTGTTTTTTTCTTCTTCTTTTAATTCTGCATCTTTAATTCACATTCACAAATTGAGATCCATATTGTTTAACATTTTTTCCGTCACTATTTGTACAACAGTAATCTTTAAGGAGAAGAACTAAATAAGTAGTCATACTTTCGTTCTGATCCTATTTCTTATGTGCTACAATGTATAGTGTTATGTAATATTTGGATAATAAAATATGTTTAAACCAAATGAGGTCAAGGTCGCTAAAATTTAATCAACTCTTTATAGTAGTCCAATGATGTTTGTGTTTATGCAAATGTGCTCAGTAGTTCTGCCTACTTCTATGCTGTCTCATACTTAGTTCCACAGTAGAATGACCTAGTAGTTCACTTGTTCACTTGTTTGCAAACAGTTCAGTTTTATACTGATAAGTTAAGTTGCTATCTAACTAGAAGATGTTGATTCAAAGTGCAGAAGAAAATCCCTCTGGTTTTATACCAAAGAAGCTTTACTACTTTATAAAAAATGCAAGACAAGACTCACAGGGTATCACTTTTTGATAAAAAAAAAAACACCTTGGTCACTGAAAATAAAGCTAAAGCCACCCTTCTATATTTACAGTTTCAGTCGGTATTTTCTCAGTTATCTCCCTTGCGTTTGGGCTAGTGTATTGATAAAATCCAGGAATTGTTCGAAAATATTCCGCAAAATCTAAAATGTAAATATCCTCTCATGCCAGAAATCAAGATTGATGAAAATAGAATTTTGAAATTATTGTTTAATCTAAAGGTAGATAAAGCTACCGGTCCGGATGATATTAAACCTATTGTTTTAAAGGAACTGAGGGAAGAAATAGCCCCTGTGATAAAAGCTGTCTTTGAGAAATCACTTGAAACAGGTCAACTGCCAAAAGATTGTACAACAGCAAGAGTTTGTCCTCTTTTCAAAAAAGGCGATAAATGTGATCCCGCAAACTACAGGCCAATATCCTTGACCTGTATTTTGTGTAAGGTCGTGGAGCACATTGTCGCCTCTTATCTTGCTCGGAAACTGAATGGTAATGATATACGTTATGGATTACAGCATGGTTTTCGTGAGAAACGTTCTCGCGAAACACAGTTAATAGAACTAGTTGAGGAGTTAGGCTGAAAACTTTCATATGACTACCAAGTTGATTTAGTCTTGCTACATTTTAGCAAGGCTTTCGACAAGGTGAACCATTTGAAACTGCTTTTTAAACTTTCTTCTTACGGCATTAAAGGAAAAGCTCTCAAATGGATTAGCTCTTTCTTGTGGGGTCGAACCCAGGCTGTAGTGCTTGAGGGGGAATGTTCATCAGAAGTACCCGTCACTTCAGGCGTGCCACATGGCTCAGTTCTGGGCCCACTTCTCTTCTTGCTTTACATTAATGACCTCCCAGAAAACATTCAGTCTCAGGTCAGGTTATTTGCGGATGATACTGCAGTTTACCTCACTGTGAGAAATCAAAATGACAGTCGCATTCTCCAAAATGATCTTAACACCCTACAAGAATGGGAACGAACCTCGGACATGGAATTTAACCCAAGTAAATGTCAAGTTCTGCACATTGGCAGAGCTAGACAGCTTATCCACTCCCAGTATACCCTTCATGGTGAGATATTGGAGTCTGTTCATAGTGCACGCTATCTAGGGGTAAGTATTTCCAAAGACCTGACCTGGAATACATATATTAATGAAATTGTCACTAAGGCTAATCAAACTTTAGGATTTGTTAAAAGAAATGTAAAAACCAAAAATCATTCAGTCAAAGAATTAGCCTATAAAACATTTGTTAGACGCAAAGTTGAATATGCTTCCACCGTGTGGAGCCCTTATATCAAGAAAACTATAGACCAAATAAAAATGGTGCAGAGGAGGGCAGAACGGTGGGTTACAAATAGATACTCCTCCTATGATAGTGTTTCTGCGATGCTGGACAACCTCGGTTGGCGCTCCCTTGAAAACCGTCGCTATGACTCGCGCCTCGCGATGTTTTACAAAATACAGTATAGCCTTGTTGCAGTGCCGATGCCTTCATATTTTGAGCGGCCCAAGAAGATCATTCGCCACAGCCTGAATAATCCCCTTAGTTTCCGCCAGGTATATGCCTCTGCAGATTACTACAGGTTTTCGTTCTTTCCCATGACTGTTGTTTTATGGAATAGGCTCCCTGTAGATATTGTATTCTTAAGAGATCTTGACTCCTTCAAGAGAGAAGTGAGCAAGATCAATCACTTGCCATAGAAAGTAATAATGTTTTTAATCTGCTTTTAAATCTCATTCATACTAACACTTAATCACTATCACTCTTTTAGCCCCCCCTCCTACCCCCGCCCCCATCATCTGGTCTGAGGACCGCACTGAATCGTCTACAAGGCCAAACAACAAGTAACGTCAATAGATACACTTTCAGAGGAGACAACGCTCTCAAAATTGATTTTGCCTCCTTCGGAAAAGGGGTCTACTCTAAAAGGAAAAAAATATCTCCTAAGAGAAGCCATTTTTTTCTTTTTAGTATAGACCCCTTTGCAGAACGGGTTTAGAGTATAAGAACAAAAAAACAATTAGAAAATCATAAAAGTTACCTCCCTTGTAAAACAATTACGGAAAATCTGCCATGGTTATCCTGACGTCGAGCAAACGTAGTAGTAAAACGGAAATTGTGCGATTTTTTGGACCTCTATATGCGTTTTAAAGCATTTCAGGAACTTTTCGTCAAGGTTTTCTGAGAATCCGTTTTAAGATTTTTCTGATTTCCGTTAAAAAAAGAGGAAATTTATCTGTTTTAAGAAATGTATGGGACATTTTTGTCGAAATGATCAAACTTAACTATGATCCGGGCCTCGTGTCTTCTGCTTGACACTGAACCATCTTTACAGTTCGAGAAACCGTTTAAAATGTATGCTTTGTCAAGATTTGAACTCTGCAACTTGCAGTTTCTGTATGCAACTACGAGGGCGAGTCAATAAAAAACCAGCCTAACTTATTTCTGGGTGAGATCGATCTCTTCTTTTTCAATGTAATTGCCCTCTAGAATGATGCACTTGGACCAACGGTGTTCCAGTGCCATCAGCCCAGAACTGAAGAAGCCAGGGTCCTTGTCTCTGACCCACTCCTCAACTGCCGCCACGACTTCTTCGTTGGACCGGAAATGACGTCCACGTATATCCTTTTTCAAGTTTGGGAATAGGAAGTCACTAGGAGCTAAGTGCGGAGAATAGGCGGGGTGCGGTATTAGCTCGTACCCATTCCGCTCAACAGCATCCATTGCAAGTTTGCAAGTGTAGACTCTCGCATTGTCCTGTTGGAGCAGAATCCGTTTGGAGAGTTTACCTCGGCGTTTTTCACGGATCACAATTCTCAGTTAGTCGAGCTAATATTTGCATACTACGCACCTGTTATTGTACTTTTCTTTGCTAGAAAGTCCAACATAATAACGCCTTGTGCATCCCAAAATACAGTTGCCATCACCTTGCCAGCAGAGGGTTGCGTTTTGAACTTCTTTGGCCTCGGAGACCCCGGCCCTACCATCTGGCGACTTTGAGCTTTTAGGATCCAACGGGCTGTTAGCTTGTGCATACCCAAGCGATCATGTAAAGTTGTTGAAACGCTACCATGTGAAATGTGTAATGCATTCGCTATTTCTTCCACCTTAATTCGCCTATCAGAGTACACCAGATCCTGTACTTTGTTACACATTTCTTCATCGGTGGCATCTGATGGGCGTCCAGACCTGGTTTCATCTTCTAAAGACGTTCTATTGCGTTTGAATTCCCCAACCCAGAATTTAGTTTGTGCATACGATGGTGCAGAGGCCCCATAAACATTGATCAACTTGTATTTCCTGACCTGTTTTCCCTTTCAAATACAAGTACCGAATTACAGCACGGTACTCAACTTTTGACGAAAAGCTTACTTTTGCATCGCTAGCCATGTTTGACATTCAATATCTTATGAATGAATGACACGATAAGGGTGCAATTTTGCCCTCAGGCCTAAAACATGTATTGAAACAAGGTATGAAAATCTAGGGTGTCTCGGAAATGGGATAGGCTGGTTACTTATTGACTTGCCCTCGTATACACACACGACAAAACGCAAGGTCATTCGTTTCATGTAACAACGACCTTGACTTAAACCATGATGCCTAAAAGTTTCCTTTCACACCAAAAACTAGGAGAAACTTACAAGTCTCGGTCTGATTTGGAACAGGGGATATATCCAGAATGAATTGAGAAACACACACAACGGGTTTCAGAATTAAGAATGGACAAAAAAGAAATGTCCAAAAGTTTTATACATAAAAAGCAGTCGACATCTTCTTCGATTGGTTAAACTTGCACAGCACACGCACACACACACACACACACACACATACACACACAAATGAAAATTGCATACCACGCGTAGTGAATTACACATTACGCTACGAAGCTCTACAAAACCCGAATATCTAAAACTGCTCATCAAAACTTAAACATCTCAGTGAGTACACTGGTTTCCATGATGTTTGGTTATTTCCAGAATCGGTAATTGTAAATAAATTCATTCCTCGTTTCACAATGTAGATTAAGAGATCTGTATATTGCTGAATGGAACCAAGAGAATGAGCTATCACCCTCTCTCACTATGTACAGAGACTTAGACTTAAAAACGCAGCATTTTATCAGTTCACATTTCTTCTTAATTGTCAAAAACACGAAGTTTAGAAATGCAGTTGCAAAATTGAGACTTTCATCCTACCAGTTAAACATAGAAATAGGTCAACAAAGAAACATTGAATGAGCAAAACGATTATGAATTTAAGTACGTACCTTAAACATCTTGGAAGATTAATAACATTTTACCTTAGTTTGTTTGTTTGCGTTGAGGTTTTACGGCCCAGTCAACCCAATGGGGTCATGTCGAGCGCGGTCAGTTTTTCACTTTTACTATGCAGGCTTAGTTCTCTGAGCGGTTAACCAGTATTGTGCACAATCTTTTATCAGAAACTGATATTCTGTCCTATCTATAATGATCTAAGTAAACAGTATATGTACATAAGTATTTTTATGTCAGACGGCTCAGTCAAAAAAATCACTTGGTCAACTTTATTAATCTCGAATGTAATTAAATAAAAACAAACACAAACGGCCCCACTTAAGCATAAATTTGTAGAGTATTTCATATTATTATTATTTGTATAGTGATTATATCGGCAGACCCATGCATTTTTAAGCAAGCCTTGCTGTGCTAACAATGAAACAACTAAAACTCAGATTGGAAGATACTGTTGCATGATCTTATTCGAGGGTGCATATTTGTCATCTTCGTATATACATAGATTAATTTAGCCGGCCTCGGTGGCTCAGTTGGATGCGCGTCCGACTGGTGATCAGGAGGTTCCGGATTTGATCTCCGCCGGGTCGGCAACATTCTTTCGTGAAAATTGATCGTGAAATATTTTCTACGGTCATTCTCTCCCTACCGCTGATTCAAGGAGGGCAGTTGCCAGTTTCTGGCGAAAGAATGTGTACAATACTGGTTAATCGCTCAGAGGACTAAGCCTGCCCAGTAAAAGTGTGGTTAGGTAAACTGACCGCGCTCGACATGACCCAAATGGGTTGACTGGGCCGTAAAACCTCGACACAGACAATTAACATAAGTTTGAAAGCACAGTCAAACCTGTCTTAGGGGTCAACTCCAAAGAAGCGGTCACGGTATAAATCGGCCTGTGCTGGGAAAGCACCTGCCTTGTGCAGGCATATAGGTGCTCACATTCTCTCCGCATGTGACATATTGTTTAATGCCTAAATGGGAATCGTGCATATGGAAAGTTAGAAAATAATTTGTCCGTTATATTGGTATATTATGTTCCAAGTAATCTCGTCTAATATTCCTTGGCTTCCAAATTTCGTCTCAAATTAACGGTTAACCTTAGACTGAGAAAAATGTATCACAAACAAGAAGAGATCCATCAGCATATTTTTTTTTTTTTTTTACACTTTTCTGCCTTTAAACATATATGCCGCCATTTTGGTGGAAAATAAACGAAAAAAAAAAAAAAAAAAAAAAGAAGAATGTTTACCAGGTCTGGCACACTAACTATAACACTGACAATTTTAAATTTAGTCTGCAATTAAATGAAATATATTTTTGTGTTAAACTGTCATAAATTCAAACAGTTTCATCTATTTTTTTATCAATTCAGAGTCAAGCTTTTGATCAAAAATAGCTCTTGGCTTCCGTATACGCTTTGCTGGTTCCAGTCCTCACCATCGTAACTGATACCCTTTTCCGTATATACATCATAGGAGTAGTCTCATTACGCATATAACGCGTGTACATCCGGTTAAATATTTGTAATAAACAGAGATCGCCTAATATAAATCATTTTTCTTCTTTTACTTTATAATAGAGACTGCTCTTAAAGGAAAGAATTTGCTGCCTCTGGGAGCATTTTTGTTTCTTTTCAGTAGTCCCGATTTGGGAAATGCAACAAGATATTCACCTGGATCTGCGAAAAAATAATTCCGTTTTGCGACGCATGATTTGGAAGATTATATATATTATGTAATATACGTGAAACGTGGCACCTTTTTCAGAAGGAATGCGAAAGACACTTTGACAGAATTGTCTCCCCTTAAAGTGGGTCTATTTCCTCATCTTTAACATCTAAACTGTATAGTTATGTCCCCAAATTAGTTGTAACGAAGGCTCGAATACATACACTTCGAAATTTCCGAAGAAATTTTAATTTGAAAAGTTTATTACGAATTGCGGCAAATGTGAAAATCATCGAAAATCGCCAAAAGGCAAAGTCAACGCAATTTGTAATGCAGGTTCGAAATCTTCATCCCTGATGTCTTAACTGTCCTGTTCTGTACCCTGATGTGTTGTTACGGTGATACAAGTAATATACTTCGTAATTCCTACAGTAGCTTATGTTTTGAAAGTTTATTACAAATTGAGGCAGTTGTGAAAATCATCGATAAACGAGGTCAACGCAATCTGTAATGAAGTTTGAAAACTTCATCTTTAATGTCTAGACTATACAGTTCTGTGACGAAGATAGAAATATGTAAACTTCGAAATTCCTGCAGTAATTTTAGTTTGGAAAGTTTATTACAAATTGCGGTAAATGTGAAAATCATCGAAATACGCCTAAAAACAAGGTCAACGCAATTTGTAATAAAGTTTGAAATCTTCAAATTTAATGCCTAAACTGTACAGTTCTGTGCCCTGATTAGTTGTAACAAAGCTACAAATACATATACTTCGAAATTCCCGGAGATATTTTAATTTGACAAGTTTATTACAAATTGCGGCAAATGTGAAAATCATCGAAAATCGCCAAAAGGCAAAGTCAACGCAATTTGTAATGAAGCTTCGAAAACTTCATCCCTGATGTCTAAACTGTCCTGTTCTGTCCTCTGATTTGTTGTTACGATGATACAAGTAATATACTTCGCATCACGAAAACACGCCTATGTAATTTTGACCCCCTTAAACCCCATTTTTATATAGTAAAACTGGGGTTTACAGAGGTATACATTATTTTTCTTATTTTTGCTCAAAACATAGATTGTGGTACTCGTTAGAACCGCCTCGGCGAGGCGGTTCTAACGAGTACCTACAATCTATGTTTTGAGCAGAAATATGAAAAATATCAGAATTTTTTATCTGAAAATTTTCATTTTTTGGTGGTAAAATTTTCATTATATTTGAATGGGCGTGTTTTCATAATGGAAATTCCTACGGTAGCTTATGTTTGGAAAGTTTATTACAATTTACGGCAAATGTGAAAATCATCGATAAAAACGCCTAAAAACAAGGTCAACGCAATTTGTTAAAAAACTTCGTCTCTGATGTCTAAATTGTCCTGTTCTGTCCCCTGATTAGTTGTTAGGAATGTACATGTATATATACTTCGCAAGTTCTGGGGCAGTCTGCTTGAAAAGTTTATTACAAATTGCGGCTTTATTACAAATTGCGTGGTGAGATGCGCCGCAATTTGTAATAAACATGCGCAGCAATTGGTAATAAACAAGGTTATTACAAAGTGCGGCTTTATTACAAATTGCGTGGTGACATGCGCCGCAATTTGTAATAAACATGCGCAGCTGTTGGGAATAAACAAGGTTATTACAAATTGCGGCGTTATTACAGATTGCGTGGTGACAAAGCTGCATCTACTGACTGGGTATCCCTAGAAGATAATGACATAAACACACATGCAAAGAATGTCACTGATGACATACTATCCATATCAAATTATGCATCCCAAATAAAAACATAAAAGTTAGACCTTCCGATCCACCCTGGATAACTATATTTATCAAACGATATATTAGAAAACGCAAAAGGGCTTATAGAAAAGCTAAACAAACTGATTTGCAGTACCATAGGGATAAATTCAGGAAACTCAGAAACAAAGCAGTCTCGTTGATAAATGAATCGAAAAGAACATGTGATGAAAATATCGCTAAGAAGCTGAAGTCTGATTACCTCACTTCTAAAGACTGGTGGTCCACTCTAAAAACTGTGATATCTCCCACTGCCACCTCGTCCATCCCATCTCTGGAAAGCAAAGGACGTATATATATTGATGAGCAAGACAAGGCTAATCTACTTAATAATTATTTTAAGGAACAAACACTTTTAGATGATAGTAACGCTGAACTTCCAGCTTTACCTCTATATAATATCGAATCTACTTTAAATTCTATCATCCTCACCCCTTTAGAAGTCGAATCTGTCCTAAAATCACCACCGATTGGAAAAGCATCTGGTCCAAACGGATTAAGCAATCGCATTCTTAAAGAACTGTCAAAAGAACTAGCTTTTCCACTATGTGTCCTCTTTAACCGATCCCTCAGTCAAGGTGAAGTACCTAGACAATGGAAAGAAGCAAACATATGCCCTATTCATAAAAAAGATGATCCCTCATTAGTAAGTAATTACAGACCCGTCTCTTTGCTAAACTCTGAAGACAAAGTATTTGAAAGGCTTATATTCAAGCACTTATACAATCATCTTCGAGATAATAACGTTTTATCATCTTTACAGTCCGGGCTCATACAAGGAGACTCCACTGTAAGCCAACTCACTTTCTTGTACAATACATTCTGTCAAGCCTTAGACATGGGCAAAGAAGTTAGAGTTGTCTTCTGCGACATCAGGAAAGCATTTGATCGTGTATAGCATGCAGGGCTTTTATACAAATTTAAGGCAGCAGGTGTTCAGGGAGAACTTCTCAAATGGTTTATAAATTATTTAGCTGAAAGAAAACAACGCGTTATACTTCCTGCTGTCGCGTCAGACTGGACGTATATTCTTGCTGGAGTGCCGCAAGGCTCCATACTCGGGCCAATACTTTTCTAAATCTACATTATTGACATAGTCGCTGAAATTGGCTCCAACATTCGCCTGATCGCTGACGATACTAGCCTCTACATTATTGTTGAAAATCCTATTACATCTGCTGTTTGCCTTAACTCAGACCTTTCAAAAATTTCTATCTGGGCAAACAACTGGTTAGTTGACTTCAATCCGATCAAAACCGAATCAATGCTGATATCTCGGAAACTAAACAAGCCTGTTCACCCACCCCTGTTTATGCAAGAAGTACAAATAGCTGAAGTGTCATCTCATAAACACCTAGGCTTGATTCTGTCCAACGACTGCACTTGGCACCAACATATTGATTACATAACTAAAAAAGCATGGAACATGATTAATATTATGCGAAAACTCAAGTTTAAGTTGGACAGGAGTTCTCTAGAAATAATATTTACAACTTTTATAAGGCCCTTACTTGAATACGGGGATATAGTATGGGACAACTGCACACAATTTGAAAAACAAGAAATTGAGAAAATCCAAATCGAAGCCACACGAATTGCCACTGGAACAACCAAACTTGTATCTCTCAATGCTCTGTACCAAGAAACTGGCAGGGTTACACTAGAAAAGAGACGGGAAAATCATAAACTCGCCATGTTCTACAAAATGTATAATGACTTAACTCCGTCTTATCTTTCTTCTTTGGTACCACAGTCAATAACATTACGAAAACACGCCTATTCAAATATATTGAAACTTTTCACCATTAAAGACTGAAAGTTTTCACATAAAAATTCTGATATTCTTTTCATATTTCTGCTCAAAACATAGATTGTGGGTACTCGTTAGAACCGCCTCGCTGAGGAGGTTCTAACGAGTACCCACAATCTATGTTTTTGAGCAGAAATAAGAAAAATAATGTATACCCCAGTAAACCCCAGTTTTACTATATAAAAGTGGGGTTTAAAGGGGTCAAATTTATATAGGCATGTTTTCGTGATGACAATATATCCCAAAACAGCCTCCGAAATGCAGATAACCTACAATCTATTCACGCTAGAACTAATCTATATTTTCAGTCTTTTCTACCATCTGTGGTAAGAAAATGGAACGACTTGTCCGATGAAGCAAAACGTTCCAGTTCGGTTACTTCTTTCAAGAATTATTTAAACCGCAACAGAACGTCTATTCCAGAATATTTCTATACAGGCAATAGGAAAACACAGATCTTGCATACACGTCTCCAAACAAAATGTAGCAGCTTAAACAGCGATCTCTACTCCAAAAATATAACTGAATCTCCATTTTGCCGCTGTGGACAGGTAGAAAATTCGCACCATTATCTACTTTGTTGTCCGTTTTACACCGCAGAGAGAAACGAACTCTTTAACGCTGTATCAGAGTATCAAACAATATCGCTTAATCTTCTACTATATGGAGATGCCTCTTTACCATACACAACAAATGTTCTTATATTTGAAAAAGTCCAAAAGTATATAAGCGACACAAAACGCTTTCAACTGTTGAAGCCATTTAAATAAAATGCTCTGTACATGCAACTCTCTATTGAAAAGTTAGTGGATTCTGTGGGATACTTACCAGGGAAGCACTGCCCTTATCCCCCCATTTGTTTTTATTAAAATCGCTAAGGTCTTGTGATATATTAAAGCGACTTCTACGACTGATATTATCAGCCTTAGAAGTGGCATTAGTATGAACCAGTTAACAGTTATGGCTCTTTAATTGATATTCTGACCTTACTGTCATTTCCAGTATATATATATATATATTTTTTTTTTTTTTTTTTTTTTTTTATATTTGTTTGTTTTTGTTTTTTTTTTCTTCTTCTTTTAATTCTGCATCTTTAATTCACATTCACAAATTGAGATCCATATTGTTTAACATTTTTTCCGTCACTATTTGTACAACTGTAATTGTTAAGAAGAACTAAATAAGTAGTCATACTTTCGTTCTGATCCTATTTCTTATGTGCTACAATGTATAGTGTTATGTAATATTTGGATAATAAAATATGTTTAAACCAAATGAGGTCAAGGTCGCCAAAATTTAATCAACTCTTTATAGTAGTCCAATGATGTTTGTGTTTATACAAATGTGTTCAGTAGTTCTGCCTACTTCTATGCTGTCTCATACTTAGTTCCACAGTAGAATGACCTAGTAGTTCACTTGTTTGCAAACAGTTCAGTTTTATACTGATAAGTTAAGTTGCTATCTAACTAGAAGATGTTGATTCAAAGTGCAGAAGAAAATCCCTCTGGTTTTATACCAAAGAAGCTTTACTCCCTGATCAAAAATGCAAGACAAGACTCACAGGGTATCACTTTTTGATAAAAAAGAAAACACCTTGGTCACTGAAAATAAAGCTAAAGCCACCCTTCTATATTTACAGTTTCAGTCTGTATTTTCTCAGTTATCTCCCTTGCGTTTGGGCTAGTGTATTGATAAAATCCAGGAATTGTTCGAAAATATTTCGCAAAATCTAAAATGTAAATATCCTCTCATGCCAGAAATCAAGATTGATGAAAATAGAATTTTGAAATTATTGTGTAATTTAAAGGTAGATAAAGCTACCGGTCCGGATGATATTAAACCTATTGTTTTAAAGGAACTGAGGGAAGAAATAGCCCCTGTGATAAAAGCTGTCTTTGAGAAATCACTTGAAACAGGCCAACTGCCAAAAGATTGTACAACAGCAAGAGTTTGTCCTCTTTTCAAAAAAGGCGATAAATGTGATCCCGCAAACTACAGGCCAATATCCTTGACCTGTATTTTGTGTAAGGTCGTGGAGCACATTGTCGCCTCTAATCTTGCTCGGCAACTGAATGGTAATGATATACGTTATGGATTACAGCATGGTTTTCGTGAGAAACGTTCTCGCGAAACACAGTTAATAGAACTAGTTGAGGAGTTAGGCTGAAAACTTTCATATGATTACCAAGTTGATTTAGTCTTGCTACATTTTAGCAAGGCTTTCGACAAGGTGAACCACTTGAAACTGCTTTTTAAACTTTCTTCTTACGGCATTAAAGGAAAAGCTCTCAAATGGATTAGCTCTTTCTTGTGGGGTCGAACCCAGGCTGTAGTGCTTGAGGGGGAATGTTCATCAGAAGTACCCGTCACTTCAGGCGTGCCACAGGGCTCAGTACTGGGCCCACTTCTCTTCTTGCTTTACATTAATGACCTCCCAGAAAACATTCAGTCTCAGGTCAGGTTATTTGCGGATGATACTGCAGTTTACCTCACTGTGAGAAATCAAAATGACAGTCGCATTCTCCAAAATGATCTTAACACCCTACAAGAATGGGAACGAACCTGGGACATGGAATTTAACCCAAGTAAATGTCAAGTTCTGCACATTGGCAGAGCTAGAGAGCTTATCCACTCCCAGTATACCCTTCATGGTGAGATATTGGAGTCTGTCCATAGTGCACGCTACCTAGGGGTAAGTATTTCCAAAGACCTGACCTGGAATACATATATTAATGAAATTGTCACTAAGGCTAATCAAACTTTAGGATTTGTTAAAAGAAATCATTAAAAGAAACCAAAAATCATTCAGTCAAAGAATTAGCCTATAAAACATTTGTTAGACGCAAAGTTGAATATGCTTCCACCGTGTGGAGCCCTTATATCAAGAAAAATATAGACCAAATAAAAACGGTGCAAAGGAGGGCAGCACGGTAGGTTACAAATAGATACTCCTCCTATGATAGTGTTTCTGCGATGCTGGACAACCTCGGTTGGCGCTCCCTTGAAAACCGTCGCTATGACTCGCGCCTCGCGATGTTTTACAAAATACAGTATGGCCTTGTTGCAGTGCCGATGCCTTCATATTTTGAGCGGCCCAAGAAGATCATTCGCCACAGCCTGAATAATCCCCTTAGTTTCCGCTAGGTATATGCCTCTGCAGATTACTACAGGTTTTCGTTCTTTCCCATGACTGTTGTTTTATGGAATAGGCTCCCTGTAGATATTGTATTCTTAAGAGATCTTGACTCCTTCAAGAGGGAAGTGAGCAAGATCAATCACTTAAGGCCATAGAAAGTAATAATGTTTTTAATCTGCTTTTAAATCTCATTCATACTAACACTTAAACACTATCATCTTTTTTCATTCTTCACTATCACTCTTTTAGCCCCCACTAAACATTTTTTACTCTTTATTCTCACGCACGTATCCCTGTGCATAATATTCAGTGATGAGGGTGACGCAGTATCGATAGATAGATTAAGCTTGATTAAGCTTGCATCATCTGGTCTGAGGACCGCACTGAAACGTCTACAAGGCCAAACAACAAGTAACGTCAATAGAGACACTTTCAGAGGAGACAACGCTCTCAAAATTGATTTTGCCTCCTTCGGAAAAGGGGTCTACTCTAAAAGGAAAAAATATCTCCTAAGAGAAGCCATTTTTTTTTCCTTTTTAGTATAGACCCCTTTGCAGAACGGGTTTAGAGTATAAGAAAAAAAAAAACAGTTAGAAAATCATAAAAGTTACCTCCCTTGTAAAACAATTACGGAAAATCTGCCATGGTTATCCTGACGTCGAGCAAACGTAGTAGTAAAACGGAAATTGTGCGATTTTTGGACCTCTATATGCGTTTTAAAGCATTTCAGGAACTTTCCGTCAAGGTTTTCTGAGAATCCGTTTTAAGATTTTTCTGATTTCCGTTAAAAAGAGAGGAAATTTATCTGTTTTAAGAAATGTATGGGACATTTTTGTCGTGGATACACCAAGTCCAAAATATGAAATGATCAAACTTAACTATGATCCGGGCCTCGTGTCTTCTGCTTGACACTGAACCATCTTTACAGTTCGAGAAACCGTTTAAAATGTATGCTTTGTCAAGATTTGAACTCTGCAACTTGCAGTTTCTGTATGCAACTACGAGGGCGAGTCAATAAAAAACCAGCCTAACTTATTTCTGGGTGAGATCGATCTCTTCTTTTTCAATGTAATTGCCCTCTAGAATGATGCACTTGGACCAACGGTGTTCCAGTGCCATCAGTCCAGAACTGAAGAAGCCAGGGTCCTTGTCTCTGACCCACTCCTCAACTGCCGCCACGACTTCTTCGTTGGACCGGAAATGACGTCCACGTATATCCTTTTTCAAGTTTGGGAATAGGAAATAGTCACTAGGAGCTAAGTGCGGAGAATAGGCGGGGTGCGGTATTAGCTCGTACCCATTCCGCTCAACAGCATCCATTGCAATTTTGCAAGTGTAGACTCTCGCATTGTCCTGTTGGAGCAGAATCCGTTTGGAGAGTTTACCTCGGTGTTTTTCACGGATCACAATTCTCAGTTAGTCGAGCATATTTGCATACTACGCACCTGTTATTGTACTTTTCTTTGCTAGAAAGTCCAACATAATAACGCCTTGTGCATCCCAAAATACAGTTGCCATCACCTTGCCGGCAGAGGGTTGCGTTTTGAACTTCTTTGGCCTCGGAGACCCCGGCCCTACCATCTGGCGACTTTGAGCTTTTAGGATCCAACGGGCTGTTAGCTTGTGCATACCCAAGCGATCATGTAAAGTTGTTGAAACGCTACCATGTGAAATGTGTAATGCATTCGCTATTTCTTCCACCTTAATTCGCCTATCAGAGTACACCAGATCCTGTACTTTGTTACACATTTCTTCATCGGTGGCATCTGATGGGCGTCCAGACCTGGTTTCATCTTCTAAAGACGTTCTATTGCGTTTGAATTCCCCAACCCAGAATTTAGTTTGTGCATACGATGGTGCAGAGGCCCCATAAACATTGATCAACTTGTATTTCCTGACCTGTTTTCCCTTTCAAATACAAGTACCGAATTACAGCACGGTACTCAACTTTTGACGAAAAGCTTACTTTTGCATCGCTAGCCATGTTTGACATTCAATATCTTATGAATGAATGACACGATAAGGGTGCAATTTTGCCCTCAGGCCTAAAACATGTATTGAAACAAGGTATGAAAATCTAGGGTGTCTCGGAAATGGGATAGGCTGGTTACTTATTGACTTGCCCTCGTATACACACACGACAAAACGCAAGGTCATTCGTTTCATGTAACAACGACCTTGACTTAAACCATGATGCCTAAAAGTTTCCTTTCACACCAAAAACTAGGAGAAACTTACAAGTCTAGGTCTGATTTTGAACAGGGGATATATCCAGAATGAATTGAGAAACACACACAACGGGTTTCAGAATTAAGAATGGACGAAAAAGAAATGTCCAAAAGTTTTATACATAAAAAGCCGTCGATATCTTCTTCGATTGGTTAAACTTGCACAGCACACGCACACACACACACACACACAAATGAAAATTGCATACCACGCGTAGTGAATTACACATTACGCGACGAAGCTCTACAAAACCCGAATATCTAAAACTGCTCATCAAAACTTAAACATCTCAGTGAGTACACTGGTTTCCATGATGTTTGGTTATTTCCAGAATCGGTAATTGTAAATAAATTCATTCCTCGTTTCACAATGTAGATTAAGAGATCTGTATATTGCTGAATGGAACCAAGAGATTGAGCTATCACCCTCTCTCACTATGTACAGAGACTTAGACTTAAAAACACAGCATTTTATCAGTTCACATTTCTTCTTAATTGTCAAAAGCACGGAGTTTAGAAATGCAGTTGCAAAATTGAGACTTTCATCCTACCAGTTGAACATAGAAATAGGTCAACAAAGAAACATTGAATGAGCAAAAAGATTATAAATTTATGTACGTACCTTAAACACCTTGGAAGATTAATAACACTTTACCTTAGTTTGTTTGTTTGTGTTGAGGTTTTACGGCCCAGTCAACCCAATGGGGTCATGTCGAGCGCGGTCAGCTTTTCACTTTTACTAGGCAGGCTTAGTTCTCTGAGCAGTTAACCAGTATTGTGCACAATCTTTTATCAGAAACTGATATTCTGTCCTATCTTTAATGATCTAAGTAAACAGTATATGTACAGAAGTATTTTTATGTCAGACGAAGTGTTGCTCAGTCAAAATAATCACTTGGTCAACCTTATTAATCTCGAATGTAATTAAGTAAAAACAAACACAAACGGCCCCACTTAAGCATAAATTTGTAGAGTATTTCATATTATTATTATTTGTATAGTGATTATATCGGCAGACCCATGCATTTTTAAGCAAGCCTTGCTGTGCTAACAATGAAACAACTAAAACTCAGATTGGGAGATACTGTTGCATGATCTTATTCGAGGGTGCATATTTGTCATCTTCGTATATACATAGATTAATTTAGCCGGCCTCGGTGGCTCAGTTGGATGCGCGTCCGACTGGTGATCAGGAGGTTCCGGATTCGATCTCCGCCGGGTCGGCAACATTCTTTCGTGAAAATTGATCGTGAAATATTTTCTACGGTCATTCTCTCCCTGCCGCTGTTTCAAGAAGGGCAGTTGTCAGTTTCTGGCGAAAGAATGTGTACAATACTGGTTAATCGCTCAGAGGACTAAGCCTGCCCAGTAAAAGTGTGGTTAGGTAAACTGATCGCGCTCGACATGACCCAATTGGGTTGACTGGGCCGTAAAACCTCGACACAGACAAATGACATAAGTTTGAAAGCACAGTCAAACCTGTCTTAGGGGTCAACTCCAAAGAAGCGGTCACGGTATAAATCGGCCTGTGCTGGGAAAGCACCTGCCTTGTGCAGGCATATAGGTGCTCACATTCTCTCCGCATGTGACATATTGTTTAATGTCTAAATGGGAATCGTGCATATGGAACGTTAGAAAATAATTTGTCCGTTATATTGGTATATTATGTTCCAAGTATCTCGTCTAATATTCCTTGGCTTCCAAATTTCGTCTCAAATTAACGTTTTGCTGGTTCCAGTCCTCACCATCGTAACTGATACCCTTTTCCGTATATACATCATAGGAGTAGTCTCATTACGCATATTAGAGATGTCCGAGAATTTACCGTAAGTTACGGTAACTACCGTACGGTAGAATAAATTTACCTAGCGCGGACAAAGCTTTAGATTAGGAGGGAAATGGTACTCTATCGAGTGTATATTGAATAGTGTGGGTAAGGATAGATGTGTAAAACAACAACCGCTATATAAAACTTGTTTGTGTTGAGGTTTTACGGCCCAGTCAACCCAATGGGGTAGTACTAACCACACCTTTTTTTCTGGGCAGGCTTAGTCCTCTAAGCGGTTAATTAGTATTGTGCACATTCTTTCGCCAGAAACTGACAACTTCCCATCTTAAATCAGCGGAAGGTAGTGACAGACCGTAGAAAATATTTCATGATCAATCTCCAGGAAAGAATGTTGCCAACTCGGCTTTGCTCATTGATACATTATAGCCGTGTCACAGGAAAATGTATATTCTGTGTTTTTTCCGAGATAACTGAGCCAGACCATTTGCATATGACTACGGCCTTTGTTATTTATCAGTGTAGTCTGCAGTATCAAATGACCCTTTAAGCGGACAGCGATGGTCCTGATCAGACTACGTTGATTAATTTGTTTTTGTATGACACAGTCCATATACATGTCACGGTGCGACTCGGCAGGAGTTTTCCGCATACATTTATGTCCTGAAGGCATATTTTTACATATTTGTGTTACTCTCTCTCTCTCTCTCTCTCTCTCTCTCTCTCTATCTGCGTTACACAGGGTATGTGCGTCTTCATGCGTATGTGCTGAGCGTGCATCCCTGTACGTGCATATGCGTGTTGTTACTGTTGCTGAGAAGATGTGATTGTGTTTGACTTAGATGTAATATATATTTCATACCCACTTTTGTTTAATGGATTTCACTGTGAATCTGATATCCATATACATTTTTTTATCATTATTATTATCTTATATTAGCGGGTGGGAATCTTATGAGAAATCAATGAGAATAATAATAATATAGATAATGGTCTCATCATTCCTACATGAGTATAAATGTACGAAATGCAACCTGCTAGAACCGGTTTACTACAGTCATGGTAGATACACATGTATATGTATTATCATTCTACTAGTTAATACGGCAGCCAATTATTGCCGCCGAAGTAAACAAAAACGAAACACACACACACACACACACACACACAAAAAAAAAACAAAAACAAAAAAACAAAAAAAAAAAAAAAAAAAAAAAAAAAAACATTTTGACTTCATAGTGGATGCGTTAGCAGTCTGAGTTGTGGGGGAATATACGAAACCCGATACTCTTTGCACGTAGGCTATCACTTACAGCACATGTGCACAAGCGAGCGTTTCACGCACATGGTATATGATGTCTAGTGCATAAACCACTCAAACGCAGAGTGCGCACCTTTTTCTCGCAGCCGCGCTGCTCTGGGTCGCCACGGTTAACCGACTAACGCACTCTTTGCTCTAGCCGTGTCAACCGACGATGAACCGGCTTGTCCCGACTGCACCGCTTTTAGTTGATTAGCTAAACATGGCGGCCAAGTAATTCGTCCGTTAATGACGAAAACCGCCACACTGCTTGATTAGTCTTGTTGTTTTTAGCCCAGCATTATTTTTATTTGTAACAGATGGTTGACCGCCATCTGGAGAAAAGAGTGCGCCCATTGTCCCTTTACTATATTACGCCCCGCCAATCAAAGACTGGTGAAAGGGTATTGTTTTACCGCTGTCCGTCCGTCTTTACGTCCGTTCGTCCGTGCATTTGTGTCCGGCTCATAACTCCTAAACATATGGAATATATTAATGAAACTTCAGAGATGGCTAAATCATATCGAGGCGATGTGTCGCAAGCAAGGAAGAAAACACTGGTGTTTGAATTGTGTCCAGGCCATAACTCCTTACCCCTGTTAGTGCTTGAGTGCTAAAAATTGTGCCCGGGTCATAACTCCTAAACCGTATGGAATATCGTATGGAATATATTTATGAAACTTCACAGCTGACTACAATGAATAGCAAACAATGAAGACAACCTCAGCTAATTCGGTTTCGAATTATCACCTCTTGCCGAAATCCATGCTGGCGACTTTGGTTTTGGATTTATCCCCCTTGCCTGAAACCCATGTCGTGTAATGCTGAAAATGCATGTATGACATATAACTCCTGAAACGTATGGAATATAGTAACGAAATATCACGGATGGCTTAATAATATGAAGACGATATGTCGCAAACAAGGAAGACATCTCCAGCTAATTTTGTTTTGAAATAACTCCCCTTACCGAACATCAGTGTAGTGTAATGCTCTCTTTGTGTCCGACACATAAAATAAAAATAGATATTCCCGCTGTTCAAAACAAGGTCATAGAGAAAGAGAGAGAGAGAGAGAGAGAGAGAGAGAGAGAGTGAGAGATCCTAACCATAGATCTTGTGAACCTGAAATCGGGAGCGCCACATATATCTCCGCGGCCGCTCGCCAGCCCTGAATGGTGAAACAATCCGGCACAGGAGGCCATAACTTTCTTACAAATGTAAGAACCCATTAGCAAAACGCACAAATGTGAAATATGAATGAGTATCAGCCTCCTCCGCCATTGTGGCTAGCTGACCTATATTGAAAAATAAGCGTAAATCTTCAACGATTCCCATCTAAAGAAGAATTACTCTTTCAAACTGAAGTGCTGTGTGTGTTACGTACACATACCATATATATTTGGAAAAAAGCCATGACATATTTACGCTGTCATATATTGCATAAGTACTGTATTGTTAACTGAGGGGTGATTAATAACTTCGTGATCTCTATAAGCAGACGTACTGAATATTAATACAGTTCAACTCTTGAATTTTGAAATTAGCAAGTTACTGGAATTACTTCTGCCTCGAAGGAAATCAGGAAAACACGATGTGCAAGCTAGGAGAAAATGTCTCTTTCTATATTATGGTGAAGACGTCGGCTGCTCAATTTCAACACGACAAGAAGAATTTGTGTCTCTTTATACATTATGGTGAAGACGTTGGCTGCTCAATTTAAACATGACAAGAAGAATTTGGCAGACGAACTCCGTCACCCAAGAGGAGACCTTTGCAAGAATCATTACATCATCATAGCAAAATGAGTGTTCTATTGCCTGTATGATAGGTATGTGTCTCCGAGGTATGTGTAACGCTTTTCAAACGTTTAAAGCGTCACCTTAGTAGTATACTATACTAATCACCTTGTTTTGTTCAAAAGCTCCTTGGACCTAATAAGAAACGCATTCAACATATTAAGAGATAATATAGCCGTTTTATGGCGGATCCTTACAGACTTCTCCAGCGATTTATGAGCGCGGATGAAACCACTGCCAACGAGGGGCAAAGCAATACTCCTTTTATTTATTTATTTATTTTATTCATTTATTTTATTTTATTTTTTTTACTTTTATTTTTTATTTATTTTTTTTAATTATTTTGCGATGCGATGATGTTTGCATGACTTCTATTTTTCTGGGATCTGATGCAAGTGCTGTATATAGATAGAGACTACATACAGATAGACTGCTGCTCCAGTGAGAAAGCTACGGAAGACAGTCAAGCAGATTCGATATAAAAAGTTGACAAGAAGTATGCTCTTTCACCAAGATAATGCACACATACTGACTGCTGTCACGACTGCTTTTTAGAAAGGTGGGTGCAAACTTATCAAACATCCATCCTATTCTCATGCTTTGGAAACGTCTTCCCAAATATGCAAAAATGTTGCGCTATCATACGACGTTAGGAATGCTGCGTTCCACTACACTACACAGAAGGGATCCAACAGTCTGTAATCTCTCAACTCAGTGTGAATGAAAAATGAATGCCTTTGATGATTTAAAACTGACCCATTTTACCATCAACCAGGAACTTATGAATCACCCCTCGTATATAGTCACATACATGTCACAGCAACGTGGCGTGGCCATCGACTGATTGATATTCTCAGCTATGACAGAACCATTAAAACGGTTAGTATATTTGTTCTCATTAGCTCAATTATTTTACTTATCTAATCAATATTTTTATTTACAAACAGACACGGTGTAAGGTACATTATTCGAATTTACCAGATTCGTGAGTGTTCCTGGTAACATACATTTAACTATCGGCATTGGGGTGGTCGGGTGTGGCGAAGGTGTCATGTATCTTATGTCACTGGGACGTCCAACAGATATCAGCTTACATTTGGGCAAGAACTGCTATCCTTATAGCCGGTAAGGGTGGAGAGGGATGTTTTTTTTTTTGTTTTTGTTTTTTTTTATTTCTTTTGTTTCTTTCCTTTCATTCCTGTTCCTCTTTACCCTCTGTCCCACTCCTTCATCTCTACTATCTGCCGGCCTCGGTGGCTCAGTTGGATGCGCCGTCCGACTGGAGACCAGGAGGTCGCGGGTTTAACCCCCGCTGAGGTCGGCAACATTCTTTCGTGGAGATTGATCATGAAATATTTTCTACGGTCATTCTCTCTCTTCCGCTGATTCAAGAAGGGCAGTTGTCCGTTTCTGGCGAAAGAATGTGCACAATACTGGTTAACCGCTTAGAGGACTAAGCCTGCCCAGTAAACGTGTGATCAGGTAAACTGACCGCGCTCGACATGACCCCATTGGATTGACTGGGCCGTAAAACCTCAACACAAACAAAATCTCTACTATCTCTTCTATCTCTTCTCCCTTTCTCCGGATAACAACACAAAATGATCAAGAAGGGTTGACGTGTCGTTACGGATAATCTGCCGGCCGCCCAAATATGACGGCGGAAATTTCCGCCTGTACACGTCATTATAAAATATCAACAAAAATCACATATGAAATGCGTGTCTCACAAATTGAATTGATAACTTAAATGTCAGGGTATATAAAGTGATTATCAACAGATAAAAACGCCTTTTATAAGTATAAAAAAACTTACGTTCTACATCACGAAAACATGCCTATATAATGTTGACCCCCTTAAACCCCACTTTCATATAGTAAAACTGGGGTTTACAGGGGTATACCTTATTTTTCTTATTTCTGCTCAAAACATAGATTGTGGGTACTCGTTAGAACCGCCTCGTCGAGGCGGTTCTAACGAGTACCCACAATCTATGTTATGAGCAGAAATATGAAAAAAATCAAAATTTTTATCTGATTTTTTTCATTTTTAGGTAGTAAAAATTTCAATATATTTGAATAGGCATGTTCTCGTAATGACTTGCGTAAATTTGAGACAAAACATTTCCTTTTTCTTTGGGGGTGGTCGGGTGGTGCGAAGGTGCTGTGTATCTTACATCACCGGGGTGTCCAGCTGATATTGGCTTACAGTTGGGCAAGGCCTGCTATCCTTGTAGTGGGTAAGGGTAGAGGGGGAATGTTTTTATTTCTTCTGTTTCTTCACTTTCATTCCTGCTCCTCTTTCTTCCCTGTCCCTCTCTTTTATCTCTTCTACTGTCTCTTCTATCTCTTTTCTCCCTTTCTCTGGGAGATGACACAAAATGACCCTCAAGGGTTGACGTGTCGTTAAACCCCAACACAATCAAATCCTTTTTCTTTCCCATGAATACACAAAGTTTTTTGTTTTACAATGTTCCATCTATATGGAAGCGTCCTAGTGCCAGGTGAAAAATATATTTAAGTCCTACGTAGGAGATAATAAGTCCTACGTAGGCGTTAGTAATTCCTACGTAGGAGATATGTCCTACATAGTAGATAGTAACTCCTACGTAGAAGATAATAAGTCCTACGTAGGAGATAGTAAGTCCTACGTAGGAGTTAGTAACTCCTACGTAGGAGATAATCTACGTAGGAGCTATTTACTCCTACGTAGGAGATACTAAGTCCTACGTAGGAGTTAGTAACCCCTACGTAGGAGATAATAAGTCCTACGTAGGAGTTAGTAACTCCTATGTAGGAGATAAGTAACTCCTACGTAGGAGATAATAAGTCCTACGTAGGAGATAATAAGTCCTACGTAGGTGTTAGTAACTCCTACGTAGATAATAAGTCCTACGTAGGAGATAGTAACTCCTACGTAGGAGATAGTAAGTCCTACGTAGGAGTTAGTTATAGATAATTCAATACGATATTGAAATGAAGATCAATAGTTTTACCTAAGAAAACAAAACATATTGTTTAATTAAAAAAAAGTAATATATTTAGTGACTGATAATTCAGGAAGACCAACAAGTTGTCATCTGCTGAATTAGCCCAGAGAATGGTAAAGGTTAAGGGATCAAATTTCCACCCCCACCCCCACCCCCAACACACACACACACAAGAAAGGATTTGACATTTCATGCAAAGTGTCTCTGTTGGAAACAATTTGCATGAAATATCAAATCCTATTTTCTGGGTAAAATAAGACAAATATCACCAATTTATCGTCTGCCGAATTAGCCCGGAGAGTGGTAAAGGTTAAGGGTTAAACTATCTTATCCCAAATATTATTTTGCCAGTTCATGCAAACTGTCTCTATTGGAGACAATTTGCATGATATGTCAAAGCCTATTTTTTTGGAAAAATTAAGAGTATCATCAGTTTGTCCTTGATGCATAAATGTTGCCTTACAATCATTTTTCAGTTAATCAAACTTAAAATTTTTTATTGATCTGACAGATTAAAGAATTGCACAGACCTGTCTCAGATACAGGACACTTGTGTCAGATTATGAAAAAGGGAGATTGTGTATTATGCAAACACGAAATACCCAGATCAGACAGCACCTGCACATTTTGATTAGGATTTTCACTACTTATCAATGTATTCTACAGTAACCTGAGAGTTTCTTTAGGTACACAATTAAAGATGCCGATTTGTCTGCTCGGATTCTTAGATCATTGCCGTAATGGTCCTTTTCAAATGTTGATGTTCCTTTGATGTTTTAACTGCATGGGTTATAGATCAAACTATAACCTTGTCCAGTGGCCCGAGGCTTCTGGTTCTCAGCTGTATTATGTCAAGTAGATAAATGAAACCAGGAGGTACAGGTCTCTGGAGAAGGTTGTATTTAACCGGTTCACACTTCATGGAAATACTGTCTCTATGTGACTCAGTTGCCTGGCAGCGTTAAAAATGTAGATACAGATATTGGAAATATACAATTGATGTTATTAAACTTGTGTTATAACTGTTTGAACACCCTTTTTAATATAAAACAATATACTAATAAAAGTGAAAATAGAATGTCTTTTTGATATTTTGTAGAACTTTGAGGTGTCTACAAGTAAAATAAGAAATAATGATGGTTGAGTCTTTTCAAATAAAAATGGACTTTATGAATTATGCGGCCACTATGGATCCAGATTAGTATGTACGTCCGCTTTATGATCAGAGTCTACATTGCACGCGAATAGAGCTTGCACATTCTATCAGCGAAAAAAATGTATGCACATGCTGATCTGGAACTGAAATTATTGCACATATTATTAAATCCTGTTTTTATTATTTGGAGAGACTTTTGTAATTTCTGTGTTGGGTAGTTAGTAAATATGGATAAAATGTCGTTTCCTTGGGTTATTACTGTTACTACCCTATGTTTCTAGACAGAGAGGCCTGTGCTTACAGTGTAGACCCAGATCAGATGTCACGTAACATATTGTGTAATCAGGGTCTACACGGTTCTATCCTAATCAGCAATGTTTAGACAAATCAGTAGGTACTATAATGCCCTAGTAAAAAATATAGGGCAAGTGTGGTAAAGGGTCATTTGTTTTTGATGGGGTGGTCGAGTGGTGCGAAGGTGCTGTGTATCTTACATCACCGGGGCGTCCAACTGATATTGGCTTACAATTGGGCAAGGCCTGCTATCCTTGTAGTGGGTAATGGTAGAGGGGGAATGTTTTTATTTCTTCTGTTTCTTCACTTTCTTTCCTGTTCCTCTTTCTTCCCCGTCCCTCTCTTTCATCTCCTCTACTCTTTCTTCTATCTCTTTTCTCCCTTTCTCTGGGAGACGACACAAAATGACCCTCAAGGGTTGACGTGTCGTTAAACCCCAACACAATCAAAATCATTTGTTTTTGAACCAAGTACCTTTGCTTTAGGCCAATGTTTGAAAAGGTGTGAACAATTTATTGAATCTGACAGATGGTGGTTAGAGAAGAAAGTGATTTACAGTATTTAACCTTAAGTATTCTGATAGACACGCCTTAACAAACAGCAGTCGCGGCCCCTGATCAGACATTACATTACAATGCATTAAGGTCTGCACACTGTTTATCACTCAAAGAAAGAAAAACAAAACAAAAAAAAAAAAAAAAAAAAAAAAAAAACAGCACGTATAAGCCATGTCAACAGGTAGTAACACGGACTTAATCAAATTTCAGTATGATAAAGATTTAAGGTGTTTAATAATTAGCAATATTATACCCCTATGTACACATGCAGCAAAAACTGTTAAAGCACCACGTAACTCTTTTAAAAACAAAACATTTTGAACATGACCAACATAATATTTATTCTTCGGAATTCAAATGTACAGTTAAATCACTGTTGCAATTACTAATTATTTGAATAAATAAATATAAATAGATAAATAAATAAATAAATAATAATCAATTGAATAGATATATTTTATGTAATGAGGTATGACCAACATAAGGTTGTTCTTCTCCGCATTGTAATGCGGTTACTAACACCTTTGTAGGAGAAAATAAGTTACTAACTCCTACGTAGGACTTATTATCTCCTACGTAGGAGTTACTAACTCCTACATAGGTGTTACTAACTCCTACGTAGGACATTATCTCCTACGTAGGTATTAGTAACTCCTACGTAGGACTTTTTATCTCCTACGTAGGAGTTACTATCTCATACGTAGGACTTATTATCTCCTACGTAGGAGTTACTAACTCCTACGTTGGACATATTATCTCCTACGTAGGAGTTACTACGTAGGTGTAAGTAACTCCTACGTAGGACTTATTATCTCCTACGTAGGAGTTACTAACTCCTACGTAGGACATTATCTCCTACGTAGGTGTTAGGAACTCCTACGTAGGACTTATTATCCGCTACGTAGGAGTTACTATCTCCTACGTAGGACTTATCTCCTACGTAGGAGATAAGTCCTACGTAGGAGTTAGTAACTCCTACGTAGGAGATCTCCTAAGTAGGAGTTAGTAACTTCTACGTAGGACTTATTATCTCCTACGTAGGTGTTAGTAACTCCTACGTAGGACTTATTATTTCCTACGTAGGAGTTACTATCTCCTACGTAGGACTTAAATATTTTTCACCTGGCACTAGGAAGCTTCCATACATCTAGGGCAAACGGAAAATAAAATATCCAAATTCATTCAAATAATGACACACTTTGGCTATCAAGAAGGATACTCAAACTGCTCTAAACAATGTACATTGACCGTACATATATAATGTACTTGGCTGGCCTCCTTGCACGTGCAGATACAATATAAATCGGTATCCAGTCCGTTATATACATTAAAGGACAAGATTTTAGTTTTGTGTATCAGTTTGGGTACCTGCGAACATAGGCATATTGTGTTTTTATTTGAAAGCTTTTGGATATTTTAACATCCGACTGGCCGGCCTCTGTGGCTCAGTTGGATGCGCCGTCCGACTGGAGACCAGGAGGTCGCGGGTTCAACCCCTGCCGGGGTCGGCAACATTCTTTCGTGAAGATATGTGGGAAAGCCAAGTTCTGCTTACGGATGGTCAGGTGGTTTTTCTCCGGGTTCTCCGGTTTTCGCCCACCTTCGATCGGCTCGATATAAGTGAAATATTTTTGAAAGGGCCGTAAAACCCAAATCAAAAAAAAAAAAAAAATCTTTCGTGGAGATTGATCATGAAATGTTTTCTACGGTCATTCTCTGCCGGCCTCGGTGGCTCAGTTGGATGCGTCGTCCGACTGTAGACCAGGAGGTCGCGGGTTCAACCCCCGCCGAGGTCGGCAACATTCTTTCGTGGAGATTGATCATGAAATATTTTCTACGGTCATTCTCTCCCTTCCGCTGATTCAAGAAAGGCAGTTGTCAGTTTCTGGCACAATGTGCACAATACTGGTTAACCGCTTAGAGGACTAAGCCTGCTCAGTAAACGTGTGGTTAGGTAAACTGACCGCGCTCGACATGACCCCATTGGGTTGACTGGGCCGTAAAACCTCAACACAAACAAACAAACGGTCATTCTCTCCCATCCGCTGATTCAAGAAAGGCGGCTCAGTTGGATGTGCCGTCCGACTGGAGACCAGGAGGTCGCGGGTTCAACCCCCGCCGAGGTCGGCAACATTCTTTCGTGGAGATTGATCATGAAATATTTTCTACGGTCATTCTCTCCCTTCCGCTGATTCAAGAAGGGCAGTTGTCAGTTTCTGGCGAAAGAATGTGCACAATACTGGTTAACCGCTTAGAGGACTAAGTCTGCCCAGTAAACGTGTGGTTAGGTAAACTGACCGCGCTCGACATGACCCCATTGGGTTGACTGGGCCGTAAAACCTCAACACAAACAAATCAAGAAAGGCAGTTGTCAGTTTCTGGCGAAAGAATGTGCACAATACTGGTTAACCGCTTAGAGGACTAAGCCTGCCCAGTAAACGTGTGGTTAGGTAAACTGACCGCGCTCGACATGAACCCATTGGGCTGACTGGGCCGTAAAACCACAGCATAAACAAACAAACTTCCGACTGCTCTAGACGGAACATTGTGAAATAAACTGACGTTAGTATTTTATGAATTTATGAAAAAGAAAAGGGAACATTTTTGTCCCGAATTTGCACAAGTTAGAATGTTTTTTTTTCATACTTATGAAATGCATTTTTGTCTCTTGATAACGACTTGATATGCCTTGAGGTTTAAGTTATCAGTTGAATTTGTGAAACACGCATTTCGTTTGTGATTTTAGTTGATATTTTATGATGAAGTGTACAGGTGACAAATTTCGCCGCCATGTTTGGGCAGCCGGCAGATTATTCTTAAACCCAACACAATCAACTATCGGCATATACATGTATTAGACCGTTTTTATTCCATAGATGGATGTAAGAATCAACGGACGCAGGGACGGGCGGATAGACGGACGGACAGACAGACAGACAGACAGACAGACAGACAGACAGACAGATAGATAGATAGATAGATAGGGGAGACAAATTATGGTTGTTCTGGTGTTTTGCGTCCCTTTCAACATTATTTAGCCATATCGAGAATATAGAAGGGTGATAATGAAAGGCTGTGGGTAATGAAGGGTCGTACTCTCATGAGGTGAATTCAGCCTCTAACGGGATTCGAACCCGGGACCTCGTGATCCGATGTCGTGAGCGCAAACCACTTGGTCACCCCAATGCTTCAGAAAGGGAAGGAGACAGACATTTCGAGACAGACAGTGCCGAACACACACACACACACACACACACACACATGTAACAGGTGAAAAAATTCTAATCACCTATGCCGCAGCCGGGTATCGAACCCTGGCCGTCTGCGTGACGGGCCAACACTCTACCACGTCGCTATAAAAGCCGGCTTGTACTGCAAGGCAGTACAAGTGTATCATATACCTATCACTACTACATATTCCCCCTCCATTTTAAGATTCGTCCACGAATCTCAATTTGAGCAACCAATCAATACTAGGCCACCAAGCCTCTTGGGCTACCAAGCCCTTCAAATGGGGTTATTTACGTTGGTCGCCAGATGTAATAGGTGAAAAAACTCTAATCACCTATGCCGCAGGCGGGTGTCGAACCCGGGCCGTCCGCGTGACAGGCCAACACTCTACCACGTCGCTATAAAAGCAAGGCACTACAAGTGTATCATATACCTATCACTACTACTACTACTACACACATACACACACACACACACACACACACACACACACACACACACACACACACACACACACACACAGCAATAACAACGTCGTATGGAAACGGCGACGTCGGTTCTTGGACCAGAAGTCGAAAAATGAAATTTGACTTTTCCCTTTTTCCGTTAAGCTGCATAGATTTAGGGTGGCGGCCATCTTGAAAATCAATTTTGAATTTCTCCTAAACCGAAAAGTCAGTTGACTCGAACCTTGGTAGGAAGTATCGTGGTGACTTGTAAATCAAAAGTATTTTTCCAATTGTAATTCTAAGAGGGCCGCCACAGAATCCGTCTTGAAAATCTATTTTGAATTCTTCTTTGGAACCAAAAGGCCAATTAACTCGGAATTTATTAGGAAGTGTTGGGGTTCTTTGTAGATCAAAACTAGCTAAAATTGTTTCAATAGGAAATCCAAGATGGCTGCATCTTGAAAATCTATTTGGAATTTCTACTACTGAATCAAAGTGCAAACTGACTCGAAACTTAGTACGCAGTGTCGGGCTGACTTGTAGACCTAACACGGCTAAAATCGTTGCAATCGAGAATCCAAAATGGCCGCCACAACCGCCGTTTTGAAAATTTATTTTCAACTTATTCTCCTGAACCAAAAGGCTAATTGAGTTGAAACTTGATAGGAATTATCGTGTGACTTGACTTGTAGATCAAAATAACTGTAATTGTTTCGATAAAAACCCAAAGATGGCTGTCACAGCCGCCATTTTGAAATGTATTTAAAACGTATTCTCTTAAAACGAAAGACCAATTGACTAGACACTTAGCAGTAACTATCAGAGAGACCTGTAGAAAAAAAAAAATTACTAACGTCATTCCAATCTGAAATCCAAGATGACCATCATGGCCACCATTTGAAAATCTGTTTGGAATTACTTCTCCTGAACCGAAAAGCCAATTACTCGAAACTTGATAGGAACTGTTTGTGTGACTTGTAGATCAAAAATAGCTGAAATTGTTCCCATCGGAAATCCAACATGGCCGCCACCGCCGCCATTTTGGAAATGTATTTGGAACTTCTACTCCTAAATGGAAAGACAAGTTGACGCAAAACTTGGTTGGAAGCATCAAGGTTACTTGTCGATCAAATATAGCAAAACAGGTTCCGATCGGAAATCCAAGAAGGTTGCAGTCTTGAAAGTCTACTCTGTTTTTATTTTTTTTCTTCTGAACCAAAAGGCCAATTGACTCGAAACTTTGTAGGAAGTATCGGGGTGACGTGTATATTAAATACAGAAAATATAACTAAAATAATTTCGATCAGAAATCCAAGATAACTGCTATCTTGCAAATATATTTTTAACCGTTACTCCTGAACCAAACGGCAAATTGACTGAAAACTTGAGAGGGACTGTTTGGGTGATTTGTAAAGCAAATATAGCTATATCGTTTCGACCAGAGGTCCAAGATGGCTACCGCAGGCGCAATCTTGGAAATCTATAATGAACTCCTGACCCGAAAGCCCAAATGATTTAAAACTTGTCTAGTTCTCGAATGAGCGATACAGGACCATCTTTGCCCTGTTGTCTGATGATTACCACCTAACGAACACCGTTCATAAGCGACGATTCTGTTTTTCCTTCCATTGTGCTGTTCATTTTAGAACTTTAATAACCTAACCCCACCTGGTGGCTGAGAATGCGCGTTTAAAGGCTCTCAAACCACAGAAATCAGAGGTCCCATTTTTCTTAACTTTGCTAAAATGTGCAAATAAATTTTCAAAACAAGGCTAGGTTAGAAACAAATTTGCATGATATTAAAATCTTACGAACCGAATAGAAACCGGCAGCTTTTCTGATTTGGCTATTAAAGATCATTAAAGCGGCACTACCCCGTTTTTTTTTTGGTTTTTTTTGTTTGTTTTTTGTTTGTTTGTTTGTTGTTTGTTTGTTTGTTGTTTTTTTTTTTCTTCAGAATGAGCACCATATTCAGTCCAGAAACGATAATGATGTAGCAGGTGTAGGTTCTAATATTAGAAAGTGTTTGTAAAAAGATGAAAATCTTCATAAGACATGTTTTGCATATACTGTGCTCTTTTCCGTATAATTCTTGAACGCCCCTCGAATATTGCTAGTACGCGCTCGTGTAGTCCTGAAACACTAGTTCCGTTTTACAGTCTGCATACAAAAATTAAAAAAAAAAAAAATCGAACAAGGAAGTCTGGGACATATTGGTATATACGGCAAATATACGTCAATTAGTTTTTCATCAAACCACACATCAACATACAAATCGTCTCGGAAGTCATCGAAGATCTTAAGTTAAAAAGTGGCGTGAATGTTCCATAATGCTAACGTTATTGAATAATTTAGACTTCATTATTCAACGCCGAGAACAAGAAAACAACCTACAGTACGCCGAGAATTGGTTAAATATAAACAATGTCGTATCCGAGAACCAGATAAGCATCTATCTTCGTTTTGCGCCGCGGTACAAATTCGCACCTAAATCACAATAGGCGCAAATTTTGGCAGGTACAAACGAAAAGAATATAATGGGAAAAGTCAAGTTTCAGTCTAAAATTGGTTCTGATTACATGGTTTCTTAGTATATAACGTGTTTAATACAGCCTTGCGCCGCGGTCAGAAAGCAAAAATATGCTTAAATATGTTTTTTACAGAAAAAAAGGTCGTCTTCTGTTAGTATATACTACCAATTTCATTCTTGGAATATTAAAACTGTAAGATACCCCATTTTACTTCAGTATTCAGACAAACACACCTGAGCAAATGATACATACCCAGATAAACAGCTCATGTATATTATAGTGTAGCTTGATCGGTAGCTAAGTAGGATGCGCGTGCGACTGAAGATCAGGAGGTTGCGGGTTCGACACCCACCACGTCGGAAACAGTCTTTCGTGGAGATAGATCATGAAACACTTTCTGCGGTCTTTCTCTCCCTTCCGCTGATTCAAAGAGGGCATTTATCAGTTTCTGGCGAAAGAATGTGCACAATACTGGTTAACCACTTAGAGGACTAAGCCTGCCCTGAAAACATATAGTTGGGTAAACTGACCGCGCTCGACATGACCCATAGGGTTGACTGGGCCGTAAAACCTCAACACAAGTAAATCAACTTCTGCCAATCAGCCAAACCTTTAAAATCAAGTTGGCATTCAATTTACAGGATAAGTACGGTACCGAAGAAAATGTATCTAATACGTAGGGTAATTACGGTAATATTTCTAAGGTTGCTGAGGAAAATGTTATGTGACGTCACCACATTGATCATCCGATTAGAAAAAAGTGCGGTTGAGTAAGACTTTATGTGGCGAGAAAAGGCGTGTGAAAGAGATAGAAAAACAAAAACAAAAGAAAAAAAAATAATTATAATTTTGAATAATAGTCAATATGAATGACACGGTCTATTCTTTTTCCTATTATACAGCATATATCACGTTTCTGCACATGTTTAGCTTGGCGTGCCTTGCAAAGTTGGTAAGGTATTCATCTGTCCGTGCAAGGACTGAGTTAGATTCTAATCTTTCTAGGGCAGCTGTATTGTGTTCGGAATAAAATCACACCATCTGGATGCGGGCCCCCGTAGCCTAGTGGATAAGAGAGTTGACTCTTAATCCATTAGGTTTCTCACCGCTGTGGTTCGAGCCTAGCTCGGGTCATATGTGGGAAAGCCAAGTTCTGCTTACGGATGGTCAGGTGGTTTGTCTCCGGGTACTCCGGTTTTCGCCCACCTTCGATGAACGATCGGCTCGATATAAGTGAAATATTCTTGAAAGGGCCGTTAAACCCCAATCAAAAAAAAACAAAAAAAAAAAAAACAAACACCATCTGGACTGTCTAAGGCGACACTGAAAATGTATTTAACCATATATCCATGGCCGGAGAGTCATACTTTGCGGACAGGAAAAGATATCCGATAGGCAAATAAGAGGGCTGTCATCAGCCCGTCAACAAAAGTAACTAGCACAATAGCTGTTTCGGCTCCTTTTATGTTGGTCGACCCTCTCTCTGTCTCGATCAGTCGCCTCTGATCACGTTGTCCCAGGTTCGAATCCCGCTAAAGGCGGAATTCAATTTATGACTCTCTCTCTCTCTTTCTCTCTCTCTCTCTCTCTGTCATGACAATGCTATATTCTGCTGTTTAGCCCCCTTTTTAACTCACCTGAGCCAAAGGCTGAGGATGACCTATTGTGATGACTTGCCAACATATGCAAATATCCCTGGTTGTTGCGTTATACGCACCAAATTGTTTTGTTACACAGGTGCAGAAAAGTGTTGAAAGTTGGAGTGCATGTGCTGTTAAAAAGAAACAAATATTGACAGCTTCGTACATTTACTGCCCAAAATTAAATGTTTTTCTCTTGCACGTGCCTTTTCAGACCAGTGTTTCAGCCTCATAATGTCTTAAGCCTCGGTCCCACAGCTTGCGACTGCGATGCGACGCTTTGCGACTGTTTTCGTTTGCAACTGACTCGCGACCTCTGCGACTGTTTCAACTACTTTGTTTTCTACAAATATAATCGACGATCAGTCACCGACCAGTCGCCGTACAATCGGCGATAGTTTTTGCATGCCGTCGGCGATTGATCGGCGACTTGTCGCCGTAGGATTGCAACTAGTTAAGAGTGATTGGCGACCAGTCGGAGACTGGTTGCAATCGAACGGCGATTTTTAATAAAATGTTACGACATGGATGAATTCATTTCTGTGCAAGTTGACATATATATATTTTTTCCTTTACGCATCATGATGCGAACGCTTTGAACGCTGGTGATAAAATGATGCTAGGACATGAAGACAGCTTTTCGTTGTAGTTGGCACTGCAAACTTTCGGCTATCTATTACCCTCTTGCAACCTGTAGGCGATCAGTCGCCGTTTCACCAGTGATGCCGGCCGCGGTGGCTCAGTTGGATGGTCCGTCCGACTGGAGACCAAGAGGCCGCGGGTTCAACCCCCGCCGAAATCGGCAACATTCTTTCGTGGAGATTGATCATGAAATATTTTCTACGGTCATTCTCTTTCTTCCGCTGATTCAAGAAGGGCAGTTGTCAGTTTCTGGCGAAAGAATGTGCACGATACTGGTTAACCGCTTAGAGGACTAAGCCTGCCCAGTAAACGTGTGGTTAGGTAAACTGACCGCGCTCGACATGACCCCATTGGGTTGACTGGGCCGTGAAACCTCAACACAAACGAAATTCACCAGTGATCAGTCTCCGATCGATTGTCAAACAGTCGCCGACTGAGCACCAATAGATCGCAGCAAAGTTGCCAGATTTCAGAGCCAAAGAGTTGGTGAAATCGATCGGCGACCGATAAGTGACTGGTCGGCGACTGATGGCGACTTCCAGAAAACCATTGCAACCAGTCTGCGACCAGAATTAGTCGTGGCTAGTCTTTGTGCATGCTCAAAAGCCTTGCTGCGACTAATTTTGTTCGTTACGCCCATTATTGCGACTTCTGCAATCTTCCTGCGATTGTCAATTTTTAGTCGCGGAGCGGGGCTTTATAAAATTGTACTGTTTTTACTCTGATCATCAGCGTGGTCACTGCTGGCGCGATTAGATGTATAAGCATTTAAACCTGTCCTTACGTAGGCAACAAAAAAAAAAAATTCTGCTTGTTGTCCCTAAGGTAAGCGACAAAAAAAAAAAAAAATGGAGACCAAACTTTCCCTGTATCGCTCACCTGATTACCAGAGAAGTTTCCAGTCAACTGACCTTTCGAATCAAGAGAAGATTATCAAGATGGCGTCCATCTTGGATTTCCAATCAGAATGATTTTAGCTACTTCTAATGTACAAGTCACCTCGATAATTCCAATGAAGTTTCGAGTCAATTTCCCGTTTAGGGATAAAACATTCAAAATAGATTTTCAACTCAACATAGCTGCTAGGGCAACCAGCTTCGATTTCTGATCAGAATGATTTTAGCTATATATATATATATATATATATATATATATATATATATATATATATATATATATATATATATATATATATATATATATATATATATATATATATATATATACAATTCACTCTGATACTTCCTATCAATTTCCCAGTCAGTTGGCCTTTCTGTTCAAAAGAAGTTCAAAATAAGATTTTCAAGATGGTGGCCATCTTAGATTTCTAATCAGAACAAATTTAGCTAGTTTTGTTCTACAACTCACCCAGATACGTCTTTCCAAGTTTCGAGTAAATTGGCCTTTTGGTTCAGGAGAAGTGCAAAATAGATTTCTAAGATGGCGGCCATCTTCGATGTCCGATGAAAAGGATCTAAGCTGATTTTCATCTACAAGTCACGCTGATGCTTCCTACCAAGTTTCGTCAACTGGCCTTTCGATTCAGAAGAAGAAGCGTAGAATATATTTCCAAGATAGCGGCCATGGCGGCCATCTTGGATTTCTCATCGGAACGATTTTAACTTTTTTTATATTCAAATCACCCTGATGCTTCCTACCAAGTTTTTCGAATCAGTTCGCCTTTTGGTTCAGGAGATGAAGCAAAAAATAAAATTTTCAAGATGTCAGTCATCTTGGCTTTCCAATCAGAATGATTTTAGCTGTTTTGATCTACTAGTCACCTCGATGCTTCCTGTCAAGTTTTAAGACTATTTGACTTCCGTTTCAGGAAGAGAAGCGAAAAATAGATTTTCAAGATGGCAGCCATGGCGGCTATCTTGGATTTCCCATCAAAACAACTTTCTCTATTTTTATCTACAAGTCACCCCGATGCTTCCTACCAAGTTTCAAGTCAATTGGCCTTTTGTTAAAGGAGAAGAAGAGAAAAAAGTTAAAATGGCGGCCATGGCTTGCGAATCGGTACAATTTTAACGATTTGTGCTCCACAAGACACGCCGATGCTTCCTACCAAGTTTCAAGTCAGTTGCCTTCAGGAGAAGAAGCAAATTAGATTATCAAGATAGCAGCCATGGCGGCCATCTTAGATTTCTGATTAGAACGACTTTAGCTATTTTTTATCTACAAAGCGCCCTGATACTTCCTACCAAGATCCAAGCCTTTTGGTTCAGGAGAAGAAGCAAAAAATAGATTTTCAAGATGGCAGCTATGGCGGCCATCTTGGATTTCCGATCGCAACTATTTTAGCTTTTTTTTTTTTTTTTTTTTTTTTTTTTTTTTATCTGCAAGTCACCCTGGTGCTTCCTACCAACTTTCAGGTCAAGTGGCCTTTCAGTTAAAAAAGAAGCAGCTAAAAATAGATTTTAATGATGGCGCCCATCTTGGGCTTTTGATCGGAACAATTTTAGCTGTTTTTGATGTACAAGGCAACCAAATGCTTCCTTCCTACCAAGTTTCAAGTCGGTTGGCCTTTTGTTTCGGGAGAAGAAGCAATAAAATAGATAGATGGCGGTCAGGGCATGTTGATTTCTGATTGGAATTATTTTAACTTTTTTTTTATCCAAGATTCAAGTCAACTGACCTTTCGGTTCAGGAGAAGAAGAGAAAAACACTTTCAAGACGGTGTTCATGGCGGCCAGCTTGGATTGCAGATCTGAAAGATTTTAGCTAATTTTGCTCTACAAGATACTCCAGTGCTTCCTACCTAGTTTTAAGTCAGCTGGCCTTACGGTTCGGGAGAAGAATCAAAGATTTTCAAGATAGCAGCCATGGCAGTCATCTTGGATTTCCGATCAGAACGAGTTTTGCTATTTTTCTTCTACAAGTCACCCCAATGCTACCTACCAAGTTTTAAGTGAGTTGGCATTTTGGTTCAGGAGAAGAATCGAAAATATAGATTTTTCAGATGGCGGCCGTCTTGGATTTTTGATCGGAACGATTTTAGCTATTTTTGATCTACAAATCACCCGACGCTTCCTACCAAGTTTCAAGTCAGTTGGCCTTTCGATTCTGAAGAAGAAGCGAAAAAATAGATTTTCAAGATGGCGGCCATGACGGCCATCTCAGATTTCTGATCGGAAAGACTTAAGCTATTTTTCTTCTTCACGTCACTTCAAAGCTTCCTACCAAGTTTCGAGTCAATCGGCCCAGTGTGTAGGAGGAGTAGGCTTTTAAAGGAAACTGTTGATACCGCACGACGCACAACGCTATTATTTGACCTAATGACCTACTTTTGACCCCACATGACCAAGTTTCGAACTTGACCGACATTTTGTCAAGGACATCACTCTGAGAAAGTTAGAAATTGATAAGACTGAAAACGTGGCCTGCAGAATGTTTACAAGCCATCTTGACAATGAAGGGGACGTAACTCTGCCACCGTTTGTCCGATCTGAACAGTGTTCAGACTCGTTCGAAATTTTATGCATGCCATTGCAGACAATCCTCTTTATACCGACACTCGATACAACGACAAAATTCATTATAATGAAAATTTGATTGTCATGAAACCGTCGCTTAAGAGGTAACAGTTAGTCACAAATAATATCAGAATATTGTATCAAATACTTTTAAGAAACTTATTCTAACAAATATCCAAAACATATTCTATGAGGAAATATAAGAAAAAGACAAGACCTTTATGGGGGTGGTCGGGTGGTGCGAAGGTGCTGTGTATCTTACATCACCGGGGCGTCCAACTGATATTGGCTTACAGTTGGGCAAGGCCTGCTATCCTTGTAGTGGGTAAGGGTAGAGGGGGAATGTTTTTATTTCTTCTGTTTCTTCACTTTTATTCCTGTTCCTCTTTCTTCCCTGTCCCTCTCTTTCATCTCCTCTACTCTCTCTTCTATCTCTTTTCTCCCTTTCTCTGGGAGACGACACAAAATGACCCTCAAGGGTTGACGTGTCGTTAAACCCCAACACAATCAATCAAGACCTTTATGACATATCCATATGCTCATTAAGAATTCCGTACAACAGCAAATTCATTTTAATGAAAAATAGTAACCGTTTAACTTTTTGAACTTTATATTGTCTTTAATTAAACAGCCGATGATGATTTAGACCAATAATGAGCATTAATCCTGAGGTCTGCTTAACTCAGATAATTGGTATTGAATATGTGAGCTTATCCGCTGTGCGGGAATAAGTTTCCAAAGGTAAGCTTTAAAAATAGTACGTGTTGAGCATTTTATTGTTTAAGCAATAGATCAGCTGTAGCAATGAGTTGTTGAGTAATAAATCACTGTTTTGAGGTCCGTTGTAAAGTAGATCAAATCACGAGTGCAAAGGGCCAGTGATTTACCTTTTTACAACTTACTGATAAACTGATTTTTTACTTAACAAATTACGCACAAGAGCGGATCTATTTCGATTCTAACACGACGAAACAGTCGAGTTTTCCAAACTTTCAGCCATCGCATAAAGAAATACCGCCAAAAGTTTTGATTGTAAAGCTGCTGTTTACATCCATTAAGTTGTTGACGCGCAAAAAACGACGTTACACCGTCTAACGTCGTAAAAACGAAGGGTGACTTCAGCAAAGTGTCAAAATGACGTCGGAACGGCGCAAGATAGCGTCGCGCGCTTCCGCCCAGTGATTTGTTGCAGAATACATCACTAAATTTAACCAATGGCTAAATAGGCGAGCATTTCTATCGCCGGGTTTTCTGAAGGCAGATAGTTGTCCTTTAAGTGGCTATTTTTGTGATTTTTGCGATGGTACAATATTTTGGTTGCCATAGTAACCTTTATAGTTGTTTATTTATATCACACACAAATCGTTCATGTCACCTTAGTTGAAACAGATAATGACACTTGAGATTGTCTAGGAAGATATTGCTGTTAGGCGAGGATTTTCCCTAACTGGCTCACGTGTTGATTACTAGATTTCAGAAATAATATTCTTTGGTGTATTAGCTCACCTTCACACGAAGTGCTCAAGGTTAGCTATTGTGATCACCCTGTGTCAGTCGTACGTACATCATGCGTCGTCAACTTTTATGTTGTTCACCCTCTAGAGGCTAAGCGTTTTCATCAATCATAATTACCAGAATGTTTGACATGATGATATCTCGGTAAAATTCGAATAATGGTTATGTAAAAAACTAGGTCACAAAGTCAAATTTCTTTAAAACCTTTAAAGGCCAACATTTTGCTTCAATCGTCATGAACCTTTACCAGAAAATTTGTCTAGATAATATCTCGGTAAAGTTTGAATATGGGTTATGTCGAGTTATGTCGAGTAAAAAAACTAGGTCAAGTTTCTTTAAAACATTGTTCACCCTCTAGAGATCACAGTTTTGCTGGAATCTTCATGAAACTTTACCAAGATGTTTGACATGATGATATCTCGGTCATATTTGAATATAGCTTATGTCAGATTAGACACTAGGCCACTAGATTAAATTTCTTTAAAAAAAAAACCTTGTTTACACTCTAGAGACCATATTTTTGCTTTAATTTTCATGAAACTAAACCAAAAGTTTTATCTTGATAATATCTCATTCAACTTCGTATATTGTCGGATCAAAATGTAGGTCACTAGTTTAGATTTGTTCAAAACCTTGTTCACTCTCAAGAGTCCACAGTTTTGCTTCAATCGTCAGAATTATTTTTACCAGAATGTTTTTCTTGTTAATATCTTGGCTAGGCCGTGTTGGAATATGGGTCATTTTAAGTAAAAGATAGGTCACTAGGATTCATTTCTTTGAAAAAACTCGTTCACCCTCTAGAGTCCATAGTTTTGATTTAGTCTTCATGGAACATTTCAAGACAGTTTTTTTCTGATAATATATTGAATTAGTTTGAATATGCATCATGTATGGTTGACAAAGAAGGTCACTAGACCAGATTTGTTTAAAACCTTGCTCATCCTCTAGAGACCTAACATTTGCTTTAATCTGGGTAAATTTTTACCAGAATATTTGTCTTATTAATATCTTGGGCACGTTCGAATTTGGGTCATGTAGGGTCAAAACCTAGGTCACAAGGTCGAATTTCTTCAAAACCTTGTTAACCTTCTTGAGGCTACATTTTTCCTTCAATCTTCACAGAGCTTTACCAAAATAATTAACTTGATGATATATCGGCCAAGTTTGAAAGGTCATGCCGGATCAAAAACTAAGTCACTGTGTAAAATTTCTTTAAAATATTAATCACCCTCTAGAGGCCACAGTTTTGTGTTAATCTTCAAAGAATTTTACCAAAATTTTTGGCTTGATAATGTCTCGGTCAGGTTGGAATGTGGGGCCTGTAGGGTTAAAAACTAGGTCACTTTTCTATAAAACCTTGTTCATACTCTAGAGGCCACAGTTTTGCTTCAGCCTTTATGAAACTTTACCAGAGGTTTTTTTAAATGATAGCTTGATCAAGTTTGAATATGGATCATGCCAAGTCAAAAACCAGGTCACTAGGTTAGATTTCTTTAAAACCTTTTTCAGCCTCTGGATTCTACAGTTTTTCTCCAATCTTCATGAAACTTTACCAGAATCTTTGCCTTTATGATATCTTATTCAAATAGTCATCATGAATCTTGCTCAAAATACTTACCTTGATGATTTCTGAGTCACGTTTGAGACTAGGTAACTCGGGTAAAAAAACTAGTTCAACGGACCAAATCAAAGGCAAAAATTAATAGCGCTCTAGAGACCTCGTGTTTGAAGCAATTTTCATGAATCTTGCTCAAAATGTTTGTCTTGATGATTCCTAGGTCGACTTTGAAACTGTGTCATTTTGAGTAAAAACTATGTCACAAAGGAAAACATTGTAAATATTCTAGAGGTCACATTTTTTTTGGAGCAATCATCATGAATCTTGCTCAAAATGTATGTTTTCATAGTTCTAGGTCGGGTTCAAACTGAATCACTTGAGATGATAATCTAGGTCACCGGTCCAAATCAAAGGAAAATCTTGTTAACACTGTAGAGGTCGCATTTGTAAGTAATCATCATAAATCTTGCTCAAAATGTTTGTCTTGTTGATTTCTAGGTCAAGTTTGTCTTGTTGATATCTAGGTCAAGTTTGAAAGGCTTGTCTTGTTGATTTCTAGGTCAAGTTTGAAAGGTTGATTTTCTAGGTCAAGTTTGAAAGTGGGTTACTTGGGGTCAAAAGCTAGGTCACTGGTTCAAATCACAGGCAAACCTTGTTAACACTCTAGAAGTCACATTTTGAAAGGACAATCATGAGTTGTGCTCAAAATGTTTGGCTTGATGATTTTAAGTCAAGTTCAAAACTTTTTCACTTGGGGTCAAAAATTAGGTCACCAGGTCAAATTAAAGGAAAACGTTAAAATTCTAAGAGTTTACATTTTTTGAAGTGATTATCGTGAATCTTGCTCAAAATGTTTTGTCTTGATAATTTCTAGGTCAAGTTTGGAGCTGGGTCATTTATGACCTATATTTCATTGTCCAGTGATTTTCTAACGTTTTTATTCTGTTTAAGTTAGTTTCTCAGTAACTATTAGTCATACGGCAGTAACACTTGGCATTTGCATACATTTTAGCATAGCCTCTTGAGTGCAGTCATCCATATTTGACATTGACCTATATTTTACTGTCCACTGAATTTATTAAGCTTTTGCGTTTAGGTCAGTTTCTCAGTTACTATTTGTCCAAACGCCAGTGATTCTTCGCACATACATACACCTTAGAGCAGTAATCCATATTTGACCTTGACCTATATTTCATGGTCCATTAGATATGCTTCATTGTCCTACTTGTTAATATAATCATCAGGAATCTCGGTCAGAATGTTTCCTTTGATCATTTCTAGGTCACGTTGTGTAAGTGCTCTGATATTCAGGTGAGCGATACAGGCCTATCATGGCCCTCTAGCACGTACTCCGGAGGCCCGATGTCTGAATCGTGGCAGAAAGGAAAAGTTATGCTTCTTATTATCAAGGGTAGATAACACCAGCCCAAAAACACTTGTAAATTAGTACCGTGTTCAAAACGATGGAAATTTTATTTAGTTACCTTTCCCTTTGGGAAATATTTCTTGCACCAGAATGACGAGAGCACAACACTGATTGGAAATTATATTTGAATGAATCCAGTCTGTGCGCGTCTCAGGTATATTTTACTAGAATTCTGTTTCTCACTTACGGCGAAAATGCAGAATTAAATGTTTTTTTTTATTAAAATTGTTACATAAGTAGTCCCCCTCCCACCCCTAGACCCATCTTCCTATTTATATATATATATATTACGTAAGTATGTAATATCTCCACCAAAATGCAGCTTGGGTCGAGTGGGGGAGCAATTTCTCCTATTTTCCACATTATTTTATATGTATATTTCTAACTTCAGGAGTCAAATTACATATTCATTTGTTAAATGTAGTTGTTCAATTTATTGTTTTCCTCACTCTCTCAACTCTGGTATGTCGATGTACGGATATCTCGAAGTATATCAGTGAGTCCCTTGGAATTCGAGATAACGAGAGTCGACTGTAAATGTAATTCCATCATTTTGAATATAATATTAATTTAGGAGTTTTCTGGGTGGGGTAATCATCTCTCCATAATCAGAAGCCAGTAGCATATTTGCCGTCCTCGGTGGCTCAATCTGACGCGCCGTCCGACTGGAGGCCAGAAGGTCGCGGGTTCAACCCCGCCGTGGTCGGCAACATTCTTTCGTGGAGATTGATCATGAAATATTTTCTACGGTCATTCTCTCCCTTCCGCTGTATCAAGAACGGAAGCTTTCTGGCGGAAGAATGTGCACAATACTGGTTAACCGCTTAGAGGACTACGCCTGCCCAGTAAACGTGTGGTTAGGTAAACTGACCGCGCTCGACATGACCCCATTGGGTTGACTGGGCCGTAAAGCCTCAACACAAACAAACAAATCAAGAAGGGCTGTTGTCAGTTTCTGGCGAAGGAATGTGCGCAATGCTGGTTAACCGCTAAGAGGACTAAGCCTGCCCAGTAAATGTGTGGTTATGTAAACTGACCGCGCTCGACATGACCCCATTGGATTGACTGGGGCGTAAAACCTCAACACAAACAAAAATAGCATATTTTTAATTTCTGCTATGGTACAGACATCGGGCTACCGGAATATGTAATAAAATCGCATATTGTAATTTCTAAAGTCTGGTCTTCAACACCTGAGCTAACTAGGAAAAATTTTCGCCTTACTTGAATATCTCCTTTTGGCCTACAGAATCGGTTGCTAGTGTGCCATCGTTGCCACTACGCAAGATGATGATTCATTCATTGATCTATCACCACTCATTTTAGGTGAACTTGATTAAATCTTTTGTTAGTGAGAAAACTAAAAGTGAGCATCCAATTCATGCCATATGCAGACACGATCGCGATATCACTTAAAAATTGTTGAAACCGACGATAAATCCAACTATAAACAACAACAACAACTATGTTATATTCCTTTTCATTCTCACCTCTACACAAATTTTATAACATTCCTTTTTCGTGCCCTCTCAACCCTATTTTCTGCTATATTTTCTGATCAAACCCCTACCATAACCTAGATAAGTAGTTTCTAGACAAGCACCTCCATTCTTCTTAACCCATTTACCCCTGGCTTTATGAAAAGAAACTTAATTCCTGAATATTGACACATTATTGCGAAGAAGGATTTCAGTTCAAAATCAATAACAGAGCGGCAAGCTGTGTAGATCCTAAGAAGATGGTTGGTTTCATCTGGATTTGCATTGTTTGCAGTGATATCTGAATCGGTCAGTAGGGATGAAGGGTTAATATTGAAGGTTTCCCAGTCATCAAATGTAGCAGTATGTGGCATATGAAGTATAAAAGGTATTCTTACCGACTGTTTATTTAAACCATCTTGGTTGGTTTGTGTAAGTTTCCCTCCTTGTCGTCATTCATTCACATGCTTTTCTGCAGATACAAGGTTTCGATAATTTATATTGTATTATATGTTTTTTGTTGATATTAAACATATGAGCAAGAAAAGATAAATTGCTTAATTGAAGTATTTCAGAGACCAAAGAAAAACTCACCTTTCTTTAGTAAACAGTACAGCAGCTAAAGTGGTATTCTGTGTTTGGATGTAACAGGGAGCTCAGACATGGTGTATTCAAGAATCCAAGAAAACATCCAGAGGTTACTGTCTGGGAAAGTGATAATCACTCATGGTGTAGTATTTATTCAATGTAGAAAAAAAACATATCTACTAAAATGCTATAATTTTATTCTATGGTTCGTGGAATAGCATAAAATAGCCTTTTTGTCTGTTTTGCGTAAATGTGCTCTGTGGAAACGTTTATACTTGATGTCAATTTATCAAAGATCGATTAGACTGGTCTGGATAATGATCTCCTTTAAAATGCAATAATACATACCCAAAAAGAAGTAGTACATAACACTGTTTTAGACCGTTGACAGCAAATCTACGGTAAAGAAGCATCCCAAATTAAATTAATACACCCAAGTGCCCTCGCATTGGCTTGATATGCGTCTTTAATTATGACGATCCTTTATCTTAAATAGAGGGGTGGTTGGGTGGTGCGAAGGTGTCCTTTATCTTACGTCACCGGGGCGCCCTTAAATAGAGGGGTGGTTGGGTGGTGCGAAGGTGTCCTTTATCTTACGTCACCGGGGCGCCCAACTGATATTGGCTTACAGCTGGGCAAGGCCTGCTATCCTTGTAGCAGGTAAGGGAAGAGGGGGGGGGGGGTATTTCTTCTGTTTCTTCACTTTCATTCCTGTTCCTCTTTCTTGCCTGTCCCTCTCTTTCATCTCCTCTACTATCTCTTCTATCTTTTTTCTCCCATTCTCTGGGAGACGACACAAAATGACCCACAAGGGTTGACGTGTCGTTAAACCCCAACTCAATCAATTATCTTAAATAGACAATGTGTACTCCTTTATCATAGTAAAGGAATTTGTAGTTAAAACAAATTATAAAATAACCGCAATATCTCGGATGAATTGGCTGACCTAGTAAACACACAACGTTGGAACACAGCCTTGTTACTTTGGACAGCAGAAGGTAAGCAATTTATTGAAGGGTATAAACCCCGATACTGAAATTTCCAGCCTTGATAATAGCATCTGTTTAATGTGTTTCTGACAACACTACAGGTAGAAAATTGGGAAATGAATTAGAACATCAATATAATAAAGTAGACATGACAGGAAAAATGCCTGCCCAAGGTCGGACTCGAACCCATGACCCAAGTTACACTCGTCCAGTTCCCTGCCTTCTGAGCTACACGGACGGTCTTATTAAGTCCATGCATTTGAGCCACTACACCCCTCCCCCCTCATAAGATTTGGGATTCAGGCACCACCCAGCTGTCCTGAAGATCTCTAGCCTGCAACCCCCGATAGGCCGCATTCCATGCACACCACTTTACTTCTGACAGCAGTGAGCAGGAGAGGAAAACTGCCTTCCCGAGGCGGGACGAATCCCCATAACACTAGTCAGGTGCTCCAACTACTGAAATGCGCAGACGATCTTATTTACAATGTTATTTGTCGAGGTAAGGGTATATTATTGGTGTATATACGTTATCGGTCTACTGCTCTTTTCATTAGTGCACCTTTAACAGTACATTCAAGCTGACAAAATTTATCGATGCACATATCATTGGGGACAAGTGTCTTTCAACCATTTGCATCATCCTGCGCATGCGATAAGTATAACCTGGGCCTTTGCTCTCCGTTCATACATTATGTAGTATCCAATGATTCTGCTAGCGGACAATCCCCTGATCAGACAGTACGAATGTGGATATTGATCTGGGCCTTCGCTGTCTGCATATACCCGAAGACACGTTTTCGCATGGCGCGGCCCATTTATTTGTTATCTTGAATTTCCAGACTACTATATTTTTGGGATCACCAAAATTTTATTGCAAATATAGAAATACTGGTGCATCGATAAAATTTATCAGTCCATCAACAATATTTTGTCATGGATATGACTACATTCATGTAATAGTGATTTGCTATCTTGGCCCAGTCCTGCGGATATGAATGCTTAGGGAGAAACAAAAAAGGAGACAAATGCATTTGAATGCACTGTGCCCCTGGAGCTTTCTGTCTGTTAAAACATGGAGAAACAAAGAATAGACAATACTTTTGCTACCTATAATTTGTTTGTTTGCATTTTTATCTTTTGTAACCCGACGGGTTAAATAGTTGTACTGCAGTTGTCAGTTTCTGGCGAAAGAATGTGCACATTACTTAGGACTAAGCCTGCCCAGTAAACGTGTGGTTAGGTAAACTGACCGCGCTCGACATGACCCCATTGGGTTGACTGGGCCGTAAAACCTCAACACAAACAAAATAGTTGTACAGCATAACAGAAATCTATTCAGTATAACCCGTCTGTCAGTGGCCTTCCAGTGGGGATATACCAGTAGTCAGCTATTTTTTTTTTTTTTTTTTTTTTTTATTTATCTAGCATGTTCTAAAATCTAAATGTCATTTACGAACGGATATGACGGATATGACCGTTTTATTATTATTTTTAGGGTCATGTTGAATGCGGTCAATATACCTAACCACACGTTTTCCGAGGCAGGCTTACGGTGTAGAATATATATATATATATATATATATATATATATATATATATATATATATATATATATATATATATATATATAATATATATATATATATATATATATATATATTACTTTATGTGTAATTGTGGCTGTTGCGGTTATTTTACTTTATGTGTAATTGTGGCTGTTGCGGTTATTGGATTCTATTTTTAGCAATAAACATTTTTTTTCGGCGTAGCTGTATAAGCTGGCTTTTGACATACTTATTGGTATTATTCTCGAATTAATAAATAGTAATTTGCGATTGGTTAAAAATATGTTAACTTCTGCAAACAAGTAGGGGTAAGTATAGAATTTTTCCGATGTTTAACAAATATATTCATGACTGAACAATCACTTGATTATGACATGTATCTATTTAAAGTTGTACAGTGTGGCAATGCAGATGTTAAACAATGGAAAGATACCCATAATTTAAATAATACCAATAAAATAGTTGCAATGAAATGTTTGATGTAAGCGGCCCAAACGCTAAGCGAACAAGGGGCGTTCAAGATTACTTCTCTCCACTATGTCGATAATATACAGAATTATCAAGTGCCTTGTATTATGTACAAAAAGGGATATAAAATCGCATGGTTTAATTTTATTTAATAAATAAACAGGAATTATGCCTTAAGCTTGAAAGAAATATTGGCAACATAAATAATATTGTTCATTCTTAACTAGGAAATAGGTTTGTTGAACACCCCTTTTATTCATTCGCGGTGTAAGCGGCCTATTCGTAAACAACACGAAGAAGAAATATTACTATATTTAGCTCCGCTTCAGGAAGGATTTTTCTCTATTCATACCGAATGGAATTTGTTCAAATAAAACAGAGTACGCGAAAATGAAGTTCTTTCTGGTGGTGTAAGCGCTATTCTGCGATCTGGTCTAATTCTCGAGAACATTCGAAGAATGTTTTTGCTGTCAGTCTGGGTCACCGGGACAATGTACATGAATTTTTATGAAAAACTTTCTTCGAATGTTCTCGAGAATCAGACCATGGCTCGGTTGTTCAAAGCGTCGTTAGCTTAACGAGCTCGTTAAGGGCCATTTCGTTAAATGTTTTAGCGGATTCAGGGGGTGGTCGGGTGGTGCGAAGGTGCTGTGTATCTTACATCACTGGGGCGTCCAACTGATATTGGCTTACAGTTGGGCAAGGCCTGCTATCCTTGTAGTGGGTAAGGGTAGAGGGGGAATGTTTTTATTTCTTCTGTTTCTTCACTTTCATTCCTGTTCCTCTTTCTTCCCTGTCCCTCTCTTTCATCTCCTCTACTCTCTCTTCTATCTCTTTTCTCCCTTTCTCTGGGAGACGACACAAAATGACCCTCAAGGGTTGACGTGTCGTTAAACCCCAACACAATCAAATTTAGCGGATTCAATATACAATATTCTGATATTTTTTGCTGAAAAAAATGTGAGTAGCTTTTGCACTGCAAAAGTTACTCACATATTTTCAGCCAAAAAAAAAAAAACAAAAAAAAAACAGAAAAAAAAAAAAAAAAAAAAAAAAAAAACAGCATATTTGCGTATCACTCAATGTAAATTTTAACGAGTCGTTAACTAACGACGTCGTTAGTTTTGAACAACTGGGCCCATATTGCAGAATAGCACCGACACCACCAGAAAGAGCTTTATTTTCCAAGTACTCTGCGCTTTACTTGAAAAAAAAAATCCATCCGGTATAAATCGAGATATTCTAAAACATCCTACCTGAAGCGGAGTTAAAAATAGTAACAAACTGTGTACATAGTCATTTGGTCACGTGGATTCCCCACTACAATCAAACTGTCTGAAACATCAATGTGTAGGAGAGCCGAATGATTGTTCAACGTTTATGAATAGAGTTATCCCTCTTGTTGCTATAGCAACCAAATCTTTCAAAATCTCCTCAGTACGGGCTGGTTGGAACTTTTTACAGAGATTTTTCTTCAGTAGAAGGTCTTTAAATCTTGTTAAAAGAATTCCGTTCCGCCTAAAAATATGGCTTCGAGTTGGCGTGGTTACTTTTCGTTATATATGAAATTATGTAAAGTAAACTTGACAGTTCTTCTTCTGCACAACCTATGGTCCAGTTTCAAAATTTTTGCACAAATGTAACAAAGGTGAATGTCTATCAAATTTGTTCAGATTATTTTGTTTGATTCCTCATATGTCTGTCTAGAACACTTCAAATCAACAACTAACTAGATTGCAGTAATGCTCACAAACATTACTGGATTGACCGTCCATTAAAATTTTTCAAATTAATTTGTATCACAAGAAAAAATTAAATAAATAAAAATAAAAAAGTAAATAAAGTAAAATAAGATAAAATAAATAAATAAATAACCATCAAAGGGCAGGGTCTGATATATATATATATATATGCAGAAAACTTTGAAAATATCCTTCCGCCAGGTTAAAAAAAAACTGCTTCCCAGGTGAGCAATCTAGGGCCATCATGACCCTCTTATTACAAATTAAATATTTTTTTTCCAGTTTTTGCCAATCTTCATGGCCAGTGTTACACTTTGCTTACTCTTTATCAAAAAGGTGCCTGGTTGGCATGGATTTTTCAAAACTATATGCCATACGCTTAAATGCTAAATTGCTTTTCATAATTTAACACAGATATTTACACATCTGAGTACACTCCCATTCCTGCCAACCCTTGCAATATTTACAATGTCGTACAGTATTAAAAATTTCTTGATACTGTTTGCATTCGTAATAACGTTTATATTTTAAAAGGCTTCTTCTTTTCATATTGAATCACAAAGTAGTTTCAATATTCATATTCCAGTACCCTTTACGCCATTTATCTTTTTTAAAGATATTTCTTGTTTTAAATAAAACAAAATTTGCTTTGATATTTTAACTCATATGACTCTGATATTTCTCGTGACCTGAAATATACTTAAAACCAAAAGTAACTTGTCACTTTTTATTGATGAATAATTTTGTTTCTACTTCGGTTTAGTTACAATAAGTCAATTCAGTTGTTTTCCACAGCTAGTCTCAACAGAATTCAAGAGAGACCATTCGTGTAAGTGAATCCAGTCTCGAGTTACCTACCTTTTCATCAAAAACAGTATTTTCACATTTTCTCACAAATTCAAAAGCAGAACATGATTCTCAATACAAAATCTGAAAGGCCTTTGTTTGTCGATAAAATTCCCTGCAAAACAATTTTTCAGTTCTATCTGGCTAATTAATGGCAATTATTCAAATTTGTTTCACGTTGAAATTATCTCCCTTGCAATAAAAACAATAGTAAACTTTCGCTGCTCGCTAAAGCCATATCTCCGATATTTTTTTAAATTTTTAAACGGTGATTTGTATGGACCTCTACAGAGAGTGTATGACCAGAAAAAAGGTGCAAAAGTTCTCATTATGTCAAATGAAAAATGGATGACATTAACCTGTAAGATTATCATTACAAACATTGTTAAGTTTGAACAAACGGCCTTCTCAATAAAAATCGACGCGTTCTGAAGTTGCGCGATAGATGATGCAGATTTTTTGTTTTTGTTAATTTAAGAACAATTTTCAATACAAGTCTAAGCGAATAAAACTGAGTCTAAATTGATTACTGAAAAAAAAAACGTATTTAACGTACAGTGACCTTCCAAAAGTGAATTTATATCGTAACTTTTGATTCTGACCCCTTCTGTGTTGAGAGAGCCCCTTTTGATAATCTGTTTGACAAAAAGGTTTCAAGTACTGTATATCATGTGCACAAATGCTTGTTCTTTAACATCATTAAAACAGTTTTTAAATTTCATTCAGCAAAAGCTAGTAAAACTTATAAATATATGCTGTAAAGTTACTTTTGGCTTTAAGTATATTTCATGCTCGCAGCATAAGTACCATAAAGTATTTCCGGTTTAACACTTCTAGTGTGACAGATCTCATGACCTGATAGATCTCACGCTACAATGTCGTTTCAACGTAAAGATTTTGCACTGTCGCTGGAAATACTTCTTCAAAGTAAATAATAAGTCATTTCTATGACTTAATATATAGGGTTTACGCTGGCGATTTGCTTCAGACTGTATTGATCGTATTAGAAAAGGTCAAAATGAGTGTGCGCGAATGCAACAAGTAGACCTGGGCTTTTGATATTCGCCTATATAATGACACCTTTTATGTTCAAGCTGGTTCGCGGCCTAATTGTTAGAGGGTCTGTCTTACAATCAGGGGACTGTAGGTTGCCGTTTTCATACAGAAATTTTCGAACCATAAAATGCAACAAGAATATAGACTTCCTTGAGTTCAATAAATATTAACAGAGTGAAATATTTAACTGTTTTACCTATGCGCTTTACGGGTAACGAAAGAAAGGTTTACAAAGTATACACCCAAATATACGCAACACCTACATACATTATTATTTAAAGTGCCGAAACCCCGCAAAATATCACTTCTAAAGACAGTCTCTTCTGCCATCACTACTCAAGTCTCTCCACATGTACACTTTTAATGAGAAGGAATATACTTCACGGGAGGTAGCTCCGATTTTGTTCTACTTACGAAAAGGGATCTACTCTAAATGTACCGCGTCTGCCTCTCTAGGTAGCCAACCTTTTTAGAGCCGATCCGCCTTTTAGAATGGCTTGAATGGTGTGCAGGCAAGCAACCTTCCCTATAGTTGCAGCTGTTGTAACATATTACAGGAAAATCTGCCGGCTGTATCCAACCCCAGTAAGCGTCCGAGTGGTTAGCGCATCCGACCGGATCATGAGGTCCTTGGTTCGAAACTAGCAAGGTGGAATTCAGCTGATGTCTGTACTGCGCCGCTTTGTTGCACAGGACGTTTCATTATCACCCTTCCAGCGTCTCGACAGGAGTTTATTGCTTGTAAGAAGAAACGTTAAACTCAAAATCAGCTTGAAATCATTAAATAAAATATACCTATATTAAATAGAGGATTGCTGTGCTGGCCTTAAATATTCGGAAGACAGGCCATAGCAAATCAGGGTCTACTCTATTTATAATTCCTTCGCAATAATTTAGACACATCATACGTAGTCAGATAGACTTGTTCAAATTTTTCGATAAGTATGGTAATAAGGCAAGGTATCCGGATACTTAGGGTCAGTATTCTAAGCTGCTTGACTTGTGTCTTGCAATTTCACTATATATGGATTCTAGCTTGCATGTGTATGTATAGTGTCCTTTTATACATGTGTAACATCATAGGTCTAGTGCTATAGCAATTAGGGTTCAGGATTGGCTTTGGCAGTAAATATTAAAATAATCAATCCTGCACATCCTTGTTGTTATGATTATGCAATAATGACTTCACGCAAGTATGCAAGAGTTTGCTGTCCCTCCTCTGCAGGGCATGATGCAAATCATGCTTTGAAACGGACTCTTAAACAGAACCAATTTTTTTTTTCAAATCATATATTTGAATTTTATTATGAAAATTGTTCTGATTTTATTTTAATTTCAGGTTTTGAGGAAGAAAATGCATATATAAAGGAAGTTTACTCTTTGGCGGTGAAGTGCTTAATATTTTCATCGAGTGTAATAAAAAAAAACATCAGTATTTTCACGAGTGCGAAGCACGAGTAAAAAAATGAATGTTTTCATTACACGAGATAATTTTCTAGTATTCACTGAAAAAGAGCAAATTTTCTTTTACTTAATTGTTTACACGACAATGCGCGCTTCTGATGTCATAACTAACGTCACCAAACAAAACATGAACGTCATGGCTTAGACGTTCAGTGTTTCACATGTGAAGTGCTGGAAAGACAAAAACAAAAAAGTTCATGCAAATGAAAATAATCTTGTTACCAAAATGCTCCTTACATTATAATCAAGAAAATGCATACCGACACTTGATAGTTTTGCTCAGAAACATAGAAAATGCATACCGCCACTTGCTAGTTTTGTTCAGAAACCGAGAAGTTAAAAAAAAAAATAAATAAAAAAGGAAAAAAAAACGGTGATCGGTATCTGTTGGGGAAACAATGAGAATAGCGACGTCGTAATTCGAAACGAGTTGTGAAAGTAACATCGATTTGTTGTATTTCATTTGTGAAAATATATTCTTTCATTTATGAAAATATCATTTTAATCATTTCGGATATATACTGATTTCACCGCTTGCAATAAGATAAATGTATGTCTCCGGCTCGATTCATATACTTGGACATAATTTAACGGAGGTGCCCACCAAGAGAAATAAATAGGAAACCGTATAACTCTGCGAGACACGCAGTTGCACATGTTTCATTGGATCAGCATTTTCCGAGGTCGCCTCAGGCAATAAAACACACAGATGATCACGTACCAGTTAATTCTCTTCTTAGAATTTGAACATTAGTTTTTCTTTGACCTCTAGAAAAGACTATATATATCCTTACTTTGTTTAGGTCAAAAATAATAATAAAACGACTGTCTTATCAATATGAGTAGGAACCATGATTATAGGAATTTCGGTTTCCTTGATGCTTGCATTCAAGTATTCATTGACTGGTCAACCTCGGCTGTTCAATTCAAGATCAGATACCAAATGGATTTGTCTGATTAGAATAAAATAATCGTTATCATCAGTAGAGTGTCTGTACAAAGTTTCACAAAGATATCAAACTGAATGGAAGTTTCAATGTGGCTATTTCAGCCTACACATTCTATTTTTATCATTCGTACTAATTAGTAATAAGTGCACTTGTGATAAGTAAGGCACAAGCTAAGCGCGCAAGACACTGGTACTAAATTGTGCGCACGTTTCCCCGTGTTCTTTGGTTTTCGACCACCTTTGATGAACGATTGGTTCGATATATGTGTAATATTCTTAAAAGGGCCGTAACCACCCCCCACCCACACACACATAGCAAAAAAAAAAGTTGTGCGCACGAGATAATGTCGAGATAATGTCAGGCACTCAAGAAGTTGAACACACGATTTTTAATAGCTAGTGTGCACGATTTAGTATCTCGTAAAACCAATTTACTATCTTGTTTGTATTGAGGTTTTACGGCCCAGTCAACCCAGTGGGGTCATGTCGAGCGCGGTTAGTTTAACTTACCACACGTTTACTGGGCAGGCTTAGTCCTCTAAGCTGTTAACCAGTAATGTGCACATTCTTTCGCCAGAAAATTTACTATCTTGTATGCCCGACACATGACTAAGTCGAGTGCGCCGGCCTTGGTGGCTCAGTTGGATGCGCGTCCGACTCGAGACCAGGACCCCCGCCGAGGTCGGCAACATTCCTTCGTGGAGATTTGATCATGAAATCTTGTCTACGGTCATTTTCTCCCATCCGCTGATTCAAGAAGGGCAGTTGTCATTTTTTCTGGCGAAAGAATGTGCACAATACTGGTTAACCGCTTAGAGGTTTAAGCCTGCCCAGTAAACGTGTGGTTAGGTGGTAAACTGACCGCGCTCGACATGACCACATTGGGTTGACTGGGCCGTAAAACTTCAACACAAACATTATCTGGCGAAAGAATGTGCACTTTACTGGTTAATCGCTTAGAGGACTAAACCTGCCCAGTAAAAGTGTGGTTAGATAAACTGACCACGCTCGACATGCCCATTGGGTTGACTTGGCCGTAAAACCTCAACACAAACAAATTGAGTCGAGTGCATGAATTAGTATACAAATTCTGGCATCGCGTTTGCACGACTCTAATGGCAATTCTGGTATATCACATCACGAAAACACACCTATATAATTTTGACCCGCTTAAACCCCACTTTTGTACTGGTTAACCGCTTAGAGGACTAAGCCTGCCCAGTAAACGTGTGGTTAGGTAAACTGACCGCGCTCGACATGACCCCATTGGGTTGACTGGGCCGTAAAACCTCAACACAAACAAAACCCCACTTTTATATAGTAAAACTGGGATTACAGGGGTATACATTATTTTTGTTATTTTGCTAAAAAAATAGATTTTAGACCTCGGCTAGGTGGTTCTAACGAGTACACAATCTATGTTTTGAGCAGGAATATGAAAAATACCAGAATTTTTTATCTGAAAATTTTCCTTTTTCGGTTGTCAAATTTGCAATATATTTGAATAGGCATACACATGTTCGCATTTCAATTTATACGATAAATATTATCATTATCATGCTGTCTCTAGGAAATATATTTAAACGCTGTAGCGAAATAGGTATTTCTAAGCAAAGCACGATAGCAAAACTAAACGAAGTTGTCGATATTTGCAATCAACTACGCTAGAATTTTTTTAAGAAACATAAACCATAAACTGAAGTTGAAGCTTAACTCTATTTGACAAACGAAATGACACCAGATAAATTTCCTATGAAAAGACTGTACCTCAGTCATTTTCGGGGATGTGTGATTTAAAGCTTTGTGTCAGTCCTGGAGTTGACAAAGAAATTTGCAAAAGCAATCGCTCTAAGAAACGTTTATGTCTGTTATTGTACGGTGCTACAGGAGCAAGAAAAGATACATAATTCTTATTTTAGTCCAATGTATGTTGTTATGTTCAAAATATTTATTCATCTGTCATAATGGTTTGCTCATGTATACGCTAGAGAGTGTAAGCAGTGTTGCAAACTTCATAAAACCGGGACTCCCACTTTCTGTTTGTAATGTGTTCTTTGTTTCCAAAGGCAGTATACATGTATTAAATTTTTATCCCTCAAATCAGAATTAACTCCTCTTTTGCATTATGCCCAACATTAAGTAAAAGAGCTAGGATTGGTCGCATCAGTGTCAGAATAATACAACTAGCTCGTGGCAGTATCACCTGTGGCATGGTAGTGTAGTAAGACGGCACTTTATAAGGGCACTAGTTTCAGAAACCGTAATAACATGGCTGAACTGAAATTCAATGGGACGCTTATTAACAATGTTAGCCGGACTCGGTGGCTCAGTTGGATGCGCATCCGACTGGTGATCAGGAGGTTGCAGGTTCGGTCCCGCCGGATCGGCAACATTCTTTCGTGGAGACTGATCATGAAATATTTTCTAGGGTCATTCTGCCCCTTTCAGATTTAAGAAGGGCAGTTATCATTTTCTGGCGAAAAAATATGCACAATACTGGTTAACCGCTTAGAGGACTAGGCTGTCCAGTAAAAGTGTGGTTAGGTAAATTGACCGCGCTCGACAAACCAATTGGGTTGACTGGGCCGTAAAATCCTCAACACAAACAAAACAATTTTAGATAAGTATTTATTTCCTAAATTTTTGGTTTTTAGACCACTAGAGTGACGCTTAGGATGACTATTGTGATCTCTTTCTGTCTGTTGTCCTTCCTTGAAAACGTGCGCCTTTCACGATGTCTACTCATAAAATACACATCAAATTTCGCTACATAACAGTTACTCTTAGAACTACAAAACACGTAAAAGAACCCAAATCAGTCCCAGTTTATTGAGACCCTTCATATGGCAGCAATGTAGTTTGTAAGGCTGCATACGTCCCATACCACCGGCTTAGAGGAACACGAGTTCCCAAAATACCAGAACGGACAAAATGGTGCCTAGAAAAATAAAAATGGAAAACTGCACTATGATTAAGTACAGCGAGACTGTATACGGTCGTCCCTAGGCATTTAACATCAGGGGCAGGAAAGTTAAATGAAAAGGTATAAAGGTTGTCCTTGGAAACAAAGAACATGGAAAAAATCGGAGTCTTAGGTTTTATTTAGACTATTTACAGAAAGCAATGTAGTTTGCAGGGCTTATTGAACAATAAGCACTTAATCTATTTAAATCTAATTATCTAAATTTTGAAGAAACGTTGCTTGGGTGAAGAGGTCTTTGAGCTGATCCGCCATATAGATACGATGCCCTTGCAGCTAAAATGCCCCATAGACGTATAACTAGAAAATGATTGCTCTTAATCTAAAAAGTCTCACAGAACACCGTTTACGGTTCTATGTGAATGTAATTAATAATGTTTGCCTCTCTCTGAGGTCTTTTATAGGTCTGCGTTCAAATGTGCAAGTTACTCTCGCAAGTATTTGCCCTTAATCCCTGTTCCTGCTCGTGCTCGACATTTGGTACAGGGATCCAGGGCAACACATTCGCTATATACAGGCAAAACCAGGAATCTAGTCCTCTCTCTCTCTCTCTCTCTCTCTCTCTCTCTCTCTCTCTCTCTCTCTCTTAGCCTTCTTTTAGCTCACCTGAGCCAAAGGCTCAGAATGAGCTATTGTAATCACTTGCCGTCCGGCGTCCGTCTGTCCACACATTTGCACTCCTCTTTAACCCATAGACGATTTCCTTCACATTCCATCTGGAGCACTCTTCTGTTAAAGGGGAATCGAAACATGGTACAAAAGGGCACGGCCATTGATTAAGATGGCCGCCACGCTCTTATATGGTAAAACACTTAAAATCTCCAGAACCGAGAAAATTTTGAGGCTGAATCTTGGTCTAAAGCATTAAGGGCTCAAGGTCTTTGAAGTCTTTTCTACATTTGTATAAGAAAAATGTTGAAAAGTCTTTTTTTTCTGAAAACGTATAAAAGACTGATGGCTGAACCTTACAATATATGATTAAAATAGTAAAACATTTTAGTTAAAATCAAACTTTTGTTCCCAGGCGTAATCTCCCTTGCCCCTGGACTATACACATGTATACATTCGTGTAACATGTAAACGTCTTCTTCAAAGGGATATTGATAATTTGTCCAAATGTTGCTGGACCGTTGAACAAGATGGCCGCTTTGTCCATATATGGTAAACAAGAGGATCAAGGTGGCCTTGTATCGCTCACCTCATTACCAAACAAGTCTAAGTCATTTGGCCGGTCGGTTCAAGAGATGAAGTTTAGTATTGATTTTCAAGATGGTGGCCATTTTGGACTTCCAGTCAGAAGAATTTTAGCTACTTTTGATCTACAAGTCACCTCAATACTTCCAATGAAGTTTGAGTAAATTGCCCTTTTGGTTCAGGAGAAAAGGTTCAAAATACATGCTGCTAGGGTAACCATCTTGGATTTCTCATCAAAATGATTTTAGGCGTTTCTGATTAACAAGTCCCTCCGATACTTCCTATTGGATTTTGAGTCCGTGGGTCTTTGTATTCAGGAGAAGATGAAAACAGATTTTTAAGATGGCAACTGTATTTCTGATCAGAATGATTTTAGCTATATTTGTTCACAAGTTACTTTGATGATTCTAACCGAAATTCTGGTCAATTGGACTTTCTTTTCAGAAGAAGCAAAGAAAAAAAAAAAAAAAAAAAAAAAAAAAAAAAAAATTCAAAAGTTTCAAGATGAAGGTCATCTTGGATTTCCTGTCAAACCGGTTTTAGCTATTTTGACCTACCAACCACCCCTATGTTTTCTACCAAATTCGAGTCATTTGGCTTTTCAGTTCAGAAGAAGAAGCGAAAAGTAGATGGCTTCTATCTTGGATTTCCGATCAGAACATTTTTTTTTTTCTATTTTTGATTTACAAGTCACCCCAAAGCTTCCTACTCCGGTTCGAGTCAACTGGCCTTTCAGTTCAGAAGATGCGAAAAATAGATTTTTTACTAGATGGCCGCCATGCCACCTTGGGTTTCCGATAGGAACAATTTTACCCACTTTTAATCTGCCAGTCACCCCGATGCTTCCTGCCAAGTTTCGAGTCAGTTTGCCCTCTGCTTCAAGAGAAGAAGCGAAAAACAGATTTTCTAGATGGTCAACATGGTGGCCATCTTGGATGTCCAATAGGACAATTTTAGCTATTTTTGATCTACAAGTCACTCCGATGCTTCCTACCAAGTTTATAAAGTCAATAAGCCTTTCGATTCTGGAGACGAAGCAAAAAATAGCTTTCCAAAATGGCCGCCATGGCGGACATCTTTGATTTCCGATCGGAAAGATTTCAGCTATTTTTGACCTATAAGTCAACCCGATGTTTTCTACCAAGTTCCGAGTCAATTGGCTTTTCAGTTTAGGAGAAGAAGCGAAAAATAGACTTTCAAGATGGTCGCCATGGCAGCCATCTTGGATGTCAGATCGGGACCATTTTAGCTATTTTTAATCTACCAGTCATCCCAATGCTTCCTACCATGTTTCGAATCAATTTGCCTTTCAGTTCAGGAGAAGAAGCAAAAAATAGATTTTCAAGATGGCCGCCATAGCGGCCATTTGGTTTTTCGATGGGAAAGAGTTTAGCTATTTTGATCTACAAGTCACTCCGATGCTTCCTATCTAGTTTAAAGTCAAGAGAAGCGAAAAATAGATTTTCAAGATGGCCACCATGATGGGCATCTTGGATTTCCGATCGAAACGACTTAAGCTTTTTTTTTTTTTTTTTTTTTATCTATAAGCCACCTCGATGCTTCCTACCAAGTTTGGAGTCAAATGGCTTTTGGGTTTAGGAGAAGAAGCGAAAAATAGATTTTCAAGATATCTTGGATTTTCGTTCAGCACGATTTTAGCTATTTTATCTACAAGTCACACCGATGCTTCCTACCAAGTTTGGAATCAATTGGCCTTTCATTTCAGGAGAAGAAGCGAAAAACAGATTTTCATGATGGCGGCCATGGCGGCCATCTTGGATATCCGATCGTAATGAGTTTAGCTACTTTCGACTGATAAGTCACCCCAATACTTCCTACCAAGTATCGAGTCAGTTGGCCCAGGGGTGTAGGAGGAGTAGGCTTTTAAAGCAATTGTTGACGCCGCACGACGGACGACGGACTACGCACGACGGACGACGGACATTGACTGACATATAAGCACCGTGCTTAGGCTAAAAACAATCTTAAAATTCTTGTTCTCCAGAACCTACAGTTTTGACGCTGAATCTTAATATATAGCATCTTCGACTCAGTCAACCAAGATAATTAAAAAAAATGCTCCGAAGATGACCTTTGACCTTTTTTACGCAATGTCCGATTTGCATCCCCATATATTTGTAAAGCGAATACGTTGAAAAACCATTTTCTTTAAATTTATTAAGACTACCGGCTGAAACTTACAGGTATGATTAAAAAAGTAAACCGTTTTAGTTACATTCACAATTTTGTCCTCGAAGGTTATCTGCCCTCGGCCCTCGATTATTGGATTATATACCAGTATAAAGCCGTATAAAATTTAAATGTCTTCTTTCCTGAAACCCATTGGCCAATTTTCAACAGATTTTTCCTAGGGCCTTCTGTCGAAAAGTATCGCATGATTAAATAAACAAGATGGCTGTCATGCCCAAATATGGTCATAAACACTCAATAATTTTGTTTTCCAGAATCATGAAAGCCTTTGAGGTTGAATCTTGGTATATAGTACCGCGGACTCAATGTCTGCCTAGTTCATTCAAATTAAGATCCTAAGATACTAAGATGTCCTTTTAAGGCACTGTCAAATGTGTATCCTAGTTGCTGTGGCAATACTGAAAGAATGTTGCATGGTATCTACATATATGCAGAGGCTGCTTTACTCAGTTGAGCGAATTATGGGCTTCGTTTTATTATATTCCCTGTTTTGGTTGTTTGATAACCGTTTCATGTTGCCGATAGGTTTCAGCCATAGCTCATTTGTATTTTTACTAACCAGTCTAACCATTGTGCAGATGTCGTTTGCAACCAATGCACCATGCCACTACCCCTACAATGTTCTTGAAATCTAGAGGCAAAAACAGGACGTTTACTTCTGCGTTGTCCTTGCTGTGCAATGGTAATTAATGCGTGGGTAATGAATTCATGACAAAATAAGCAGGGTATATAGTATTTATCACATAGTGGCCAAAATTCCCAACATTCAACATAAAATATCTTGCGATGTAGATGACCTACATGCATGCAAATGTGACAAATCAGTTACACCATAGTTCTGCGCATGTACGTGCGATAATGCACTCGCTCACGCTCGTGCATTATCGCATCGTACATGCGCACGAATCATGGTATAACTAAGACTTAACCAATGGATGTTCCATTGTCTCTATATAAATAAAACTAAGGTTAAATCTCAATAACCGAAAATTATACCATAGCTGGACCATGGGATAATTTTCAGATTTGAAAATTAACCCATGGTTTTATTTATAGACCTCACAGGTGTACTTTAGAATGACTGTCAACTCATCAGTGCCCCTTAACCTTTTTTTCACTCTCTGGGCTAATTCCGCAGGCGATGACAAGTTGATATTGTCCCCCAAAAAACAGGTTTTTGTTTTCTGGGAAAAATAAGAAAAATATTTCAAAATGTATGTTGAATTTTGTTTCAGCAGACAATTTGAACATTTTCGTATTTTTTCCTAGAAAACAGAATTTGACATTCATGCAAATAATGTCAAATGTTTATTGGAAAAAAAAAAATAAACTATCACCAATATGTTGTCTGCTGAAAATGTCCAGAGTGTAACCATCAATTTTCAGCAGATGACATTTTTTAAATGGTTTTCTTATTTTTTTCTCAGGTAACTGGATTTGACATTTCATGTACATTGTCTCAACTAGAGACAGTTTGCATGAAATGTCAAATTCTGTTGGCTGGAAAAACTAAGAAAGTAACATCAAATATATTGTCTGCTGATATTATCCATAGAGAGGTAAAGGTTAGAGGATTTTTAAATTTACTTCTGCACTGAGCAACTTTCTATTTAAAAATGACATTTTTTTGTTGAATAAAACATGAAACCAGACAGTCTGTCTGGAGTATATTATAATGACCAAAGCTACAGCTGACCAATCAGATTGCACCAAAGTTTGACCAAATTAAGATGCTGATGTAATTTCTTGTGATTGACAAGATTGCAACCAATCAGATTTTAGCAGTAGTGCCTCAGTTTAATTCAAAAAAGGTGGGGTGTTTCATCCTTTTTAGTACACAAGGTCAATTGGTACAGCATTTCATCAGACTGCCTGTTACCACTTTACCATTAAAATATTAAAAAAAGAGAAATAAAAGTAAAAAGGTAGAAAAAGATATACTAAATAAATAAAAATATAGTTTTTGTAAGAAAAAAAACAACAACAAAAAAACAGTCCCATACATTGGTTAAAACAGATAAACCATGTTATTGTCTCGGTTTTGGGAATACTGTAAATTATATCATAATTTGGTGACCTTTCACTGTCTGACCCAAACTCGGCTCCGCCTGGTTTGGGGTCAGACAGTGAAAGGTCACCAAACTATGGTATAATTTACAGAATACCCAAAACCTCGACAATAACCATGATTTTTCTATAACTTGTTCTGAATCTCAGTGACCGAGGACAAGTATTGGAAGCTGTACCTTCTGTGTGTCTGCAGGGCATCTCCCGGAATTCCCCGATGGCGTTGTTACCTATGACTATAGAGAACAAAACTACTTATTTCCATACATTGCCCAAACCTGCATAATTTTCCGCTGTTTGTACAAAAATATCAGGAGCAACTTATTGTCGTTTTGTATTGTTGATTGCGCAAATTGTTGTATGTACATTACAAAGTGTAAAATAAAATCTATGTTTAAATCCAACCGAGTTCACTATTTTGTTGAATGTTTCCTAAAGATCTCTAGTTCGGGGTATTCTAGTGAGGCCTACAATTATTATTAGGACATTTGCTTGTTACACAGCATAACCAGTATAATTCTATTCAACTCATAACTGTAGGGCGCTTCATTGCACAGCCTTTGTCTCCCTTCCATCGTCTCGATACGGCTTAAAAATGTTGAAAGGGACGTAAAATACAAAATCATCATCATGATCAGCAGCAGCAACATCAGTTTAAAAACAACAACATATATCCATACATACTTCAGTTACTTTAACGCGTATGTTTTGTTCAATAAGATAAAGCTGTGCTTTTTTTTAATCTTAACCCTCCAAATTTACGTCTTTGTCCGCGCCAGGTATTGATTTTACTGTACGAAAGTTACCGTAACTTACGGTAAAATTTCGGACATCTCTATAACGCGTGTACATCCGGTTAAATATTTGTAATAAACAGAGATCGCCTAATATAAATCATTTTTCTTCTTTTACTTTATAATAGAGACTGCTCTTAAAGGAAAGAATTTGCTGCCTCTGGGGGCATTTTTGTTTCTTTTCAGTAGTCCCGATTTGGGAAATGCAACAAGATATTCACTTGGATCTGCGAAAAAATAATTCCGTTTTGCGACGCATGATTTGGAAGATTATATATATTATGTAATATACGTGAAACGTGGAGCCTTTTACAGAAGGAATGCGAAAGACACTTTGACAGAATTGTCTCCCCTTAAAGTGGGTCTATTTCCTTTAAAATATAACGACAAAACACGACAAGTCAATTTGGTCGGACTTAAGAGTTTATTGCAACTGCATTGCGTGTGCAAAACAAATAATTTTCATGCACAATGACTTTTAACAGTCTATATCTTAATTATTTTTTTCGTAGACGGTAAGACTTGGTATTTATGTAAATTGTCTGCTAGCAGACGATTCACATGAATGCCGTCTTATTTTCTACGAAAAGTAAACAAGAGGGCAATGGTGACCCTAAATCGCTCACCTGAACTCAAGATAGCTTGTAGAAGAATTATAGCCAGTGCATTATGTTAGTGTCAGTATCTACACTGCTTAAAATTAATTAGGACAAACATCTGGGTGACATTTGTGACCTTTTGAAGCATGAAAACCAGACTAGCTTGGCCAAAGTCACTGCACAATTTAATGTGTCTTCTGACATGCAATTATTACCTAATCACAGTCACAGTCTCTTGAGAACCTTTCCTGTTTGCTGTTTAAAAAGGTACCTTATGCAAGCAGTGAAAGAACTTAGTAATGCTGCTTTGGTACAAAATGTTCTTATTTTGATTTCTGTCTGTTGGTTGATCTAGTTTTGCTTTGGGTCTTTTTTATAAATGCGCAAAATCAATGACAGTGGTTTAGAGACCTTAAGACAGGCCTCCATGGCCTAGTAAGAGCCCTGACTCTTAAATAGTAGGTCTCTCACCGCTGCGGGTTCCAGTCCTTGGGCCACACGTAAAACACCGATTTCTGAAACAGAAGGTCAGGTGGGTTTTTTTCAGGGCACTGATGTTTTTGAAATCGGGCCACTGGTCTAGGAGGAGATGTCGTTTAAAAGATTTTCTACTTTAAGCTCTGGTGGCCATTTTCTTCAGCAAAGTGAAACCATTTCAGCAATTTTCGGTATAGGAGCATAAAAAGAACATTTCTGTGAAACTGTTTTGAAATTGGGCCACTTGCCTAGGAGGATGTAAGATAACCTTTTGACGGGAAATAGTCTTATTTGCATATATGCGTAGCACTAGGATGTAAAATATCCTTGTTGACCTGCAATAGTCTTATTTGCATATGTGCGAAGCGCATTAGAGCATTATGCAACTTGGAAGTAAGTTTTGCACTTTAATACAGTACCGCCGAAGGCTATGCTATTGGGCACGAGGGACATTGCAGTTTTGTAGTATACCTACTGAACAGACTTAGTCAACCCGAGTCTGTTTTTATCGATCTTTGTTTTCTTCTACATTTCCAAATAACAACCACGGCCCCCACCCTTCAAAATATTGTATGTTCTTGTCAAATACTACTACTACTACTAATACTACTACTACTACTACTTCCACAACATCTATTACTATAACTACAACTACTACTATTACTACTGCTACTACTACTACTAATAATAATAACAACAACAATAAAACCTGTCATTTTGTATGTAATCATTGATCTTTTTTTAAGCAGAACCAATTACGGTTCACATTTTTTGCATTTTATTATCTAGTGACACGGTCAGTTTTGTCAGAGATTTACTCTTTCTCCGAACCACCACCTCTCTGCCCAATTATTGGCTACAGCCAGTTCCTTATCACCCCTATCTTTCCATTTTTATCTAGTTTTCTTTCTCACCATAACTTACACATTTCAAAGACTGATTTGTTTTAGTCTTTTTATACCAGCACAGAAGTAAAGAAACCAGTTCCAAAGTACTGATACCGGAACCGAAGTACTGATGTCAGTGCTGAAGAACAAAATCCCAATGAAGAGGTATCGATACCAGTGTCGAAGTGCTGAAACGAATAACGACGTACAGATAGCAGTGTCGAAGTACTGAAACTAATGACGAACTACCGATGCCAGTGTCAAAATACTGCAACCAATGGTGAATTACTAATTTCAATGAGAAAGTACCGATGCATGTGAATAAGTACTGAAACAAATGGCGAAGTACCGATGGCAGTGTCGAAGTACTAAAACCGATGACGTAGTTACAATTCAAGTGTCGAAGTACTAATACCATTGACGAAGCACCAACGCCAGTGTCAAAGTGCTGATGCCAATGAAGCACTGAAACTAATGACGAAGTACTGAAGCCAATAACAAAGTACCGAAGCCAATGTCGAATAACTGAAAGCAATGGCGAAGTACTGATGCCAGTGTCGAAGTACGAAACCAGTGACGACGTACTGATGCCAGTGACGAATAACTGAAAGTAATGACGAAGTACTGAAAATCATGACAAATAACTGATAGCAGCGTCGAAGTACTGGAACAAATGACGAAGTACTGATGCAAGTGTTGAAGTACCGAATCCAATGACGAAGCACTGAAGCTAATGACGAAGTACTGAAAGTAATGGCTAAGTACCACTGCGAGTGTCGAATAATTAAAACCAATGACGAAGTACTGATGCAAGTGTCGAAGTACTAAAACAAAAAAATCGTAGTACTGATGCTAGTGTCGAAGTACTAAACCAATGACAAAGTACTGAAAACAATGACGAAGTACTGAATGCACTGTCTAAGTACTGGAACCAATGACGAAGTACCGATGCCAGTGTCGACGTAATGAAACCAATGACGAAACGCTGAATAATTACGAAGTACTGAAACCAATGATGAAGTACCGCTGCCAGTGTCGAATAACTGAAACCAAAGACGAAGTACTGATGCCGGTGCCGAAGTACTGAAACCAATGAAGAAGCACTAATGCCAGTGTCGAAGTTCTTAAATCAATGCTGAAGTACCAATGCCAGTGTTGTAGACATGAAACCAATGACGAAGTACCGATGCCAGTGTCGAAGAACTGAAACCAATGATGAAGTACTAATGCCAGTGTCGAAGTATCGTATCTTAACTTTACCCTTTTTTACCAAGTAGAACAAAGCAAATACTTATGCATACAGTGTAGATCCTGATGAGACGGATCGTAGCGAGCCGTCTCATCAGGATCCACACCTTTTACCACACCAGTTTTTTTGTTTTTTTGTTGTTTTTTTTTTTATGTTTTAGACTAAAACCTTATGCATCAATAGCCATGTCCAAATTCAATGATGAAAGAGAAAAGTACTGATACGTACACTGAAGTCCCTCTATCTGAACCGAAGAAATAATATCTGTTTCTAGCTGAACTTTCGGTGAATCCTTGTAAATATCCTTCGCGTAGAACTCCGTCACAAGTGCGAATTCTTCAGTATAATCCTCAAAGTCTGCGCGCACTGCTTTGATTAGAAGCTCTTCTACATTTCGGAGTACTTTGTATCGAGGCTGGTCGAACCGGTTCTTAACACAGTTTAATCACTCGGTCAGTTGCTTCGAAATATTTCTGCCTGTACATGTCACGTTCAGTTTGTGGACAGAAACGTCCTGCATCACCCATCTGAAACCGTTTTGGTAATTTACACGTCAGAGGCATGGCCGGTTCATTCACATCAACTGTTTCTGCCTTTGCTTTAACATCCTTTTAGAATCCATCGGAACTCTCACCACTTCTCAGTTTTGATAGAGTTTCAAATGTCAACCTGGCCATGGTTCGCCCTTCTTATTCTGACAAATTCTAATGTTGAAGTCCTTTACTTTAATTGTCCATATGCCACAAAACTGACTGTCAAAGCTTGACAACAAAAAGAAAATCGAAAGTTTTCATGTGAGCATCAACTCCATTAGTTCTGGCTCTGATGTCGGTATCCTTAACATCTGAATAAGATTCTTCCCAGAGATCCTGCAGCTCGATGTAAGTGTCCAAAGCACTCTGTAGGCTGTTTACTCTAACAGTCCACTGCGTCGGACACAATGTTCTATTTACTTTAAAAGCTTACTTCTCCTTCACCCCTGAGCCAAATGACTCGAAACTTGGCAGGAAGCATTGGGGTGGCTTGTAGATCAAAAAAAGCTAAAATGGTTCCGATCGGAAGTCCAAAATGGCCGCCATGGTAGCCATCTTGAAAATCTTTTTTTCGCTTCTTCTTTTGAACCGAAAGGCCAACTGACTCAAAACTTGGTAGGAAGCATCGGAGTGACTTATAGATCAAAAATAGCTAAAATCGCTGCAATCGAAATCCAAGATGGCCGCCATGGCGGTTACCTTAAAATCTATTTTTCGCTTCTTCTCCTGAACCAAAATGCCTATTCACTTGAAACTTTGTAGGAAGCATCGGGATGACTTATATATTTGAAAAAAAAGGTAAAATTGTTCCGATCGAAAATCCTAGATGGCCGCAATGGCCGCCATCTTAAAAATCTATTTTTCACTTCTTCTCTTGAGCCGAAAAGCGAATTGACTCCAAACTTGGTAGGAAGCATCGGGTTGACTTGTGGACCAAAAATAATTAAAATCGTTCTAATCAGAAATCCAAGATGGCCGCAATCTTGAAAATCTATTTTTCGCTTCTTCTGAACCGGAAGGCCAATTTATTTGATAACTTGGTAGGAAGCATCGGGGTGCCTTGTAGATCAAAAATAGCTAAAATCTTTCCAATCGGAAACCACGAAGGCCATCTTGAAAATCTAGTTTTCCCTTCTTCTGAACCGAAAAGCCAATTCTTGAAACTTGGGAGGAAGCATCGGAGTGACTTGTAGATAAAAAAAAGCGCTTAAATCGTTCCATCCGGAGATCTAATATGGCCGCCGTAACGGCCATCTTGAAAATCTATTTTTCGCCCCCTGAACCGAATGACCAATTGACTTGAAACTTGGTAGGAAGCATCGGGGTGACTTGTAGACCAATAATAGCTAAAGTGGTTCCGATCAAAACTCCAAGATGGCCGCCATTGTCGCAATCTTGAAAATCTATTTTTATTTCGCTTCTTCTCCTGAACCAAAAGGCCAGTTGACTTGAAACTTGGTAGGAAGCAGTGGGGTGATTTGTAGATGGAAAAATAACTAAACACCTTCCGAAATCCAAGATGGCCGCCATGGCCGCCATCTTGAAAATCTATTTTTGGCTTCTTCCTGAACCGAAAGGCCAACTGACTTGAAACTTGGTATAAGCATCGGGGTCACTTGTAGATATAAATAGCTAAAATCTTTCTGGTCGTAAACTCAAGATGACCACCATGGCGGCCATTTTGACATCACGAAAACACTCCTTTATAAATTTGACTCCCTTAAACCCCACTTTTATATAGTACATTATTGTTCTTATTAGCTAAAAACCATAGATTTTGGGACTCGTTAGAACCGCCTCGCCAAAGCGGTTCTAATGAGTACCCGCAAACTATGTTTTGAACAGAAACATGATAAATATCAAAATAATTTACCTGAAAATTTTCCCTTTCTTGGTTGTTAAATTTTCAGTATATTTGAATAGGGGTGTTTTTTGCAATGAAATCTATTTTTCGCTTCTTCTCCTTAAGTGAAAGGCCAATTGACTTGATATTTTGTAGGAAGCATTGGGCTGACTTGTAGGTCTACATAAGCTAAAATCACTCTAATCAGAAATCCCAGATGGCCGCCATGGCCGCCATCTTCAAAATCTATTTTCGCTTCTCTTCCTGAACTAAAATGCCAGTTGACCTGAAACTTGGTTGGAAGCATCGGGGTGACTAGTAAATTAAAAATAGCTAAAATCGTTGCAATCGGAAATCCAAGATGGCCGCCATGGCCGCCATCTTGAAAATCTATTTTTCGCTTCTTCCTCTGAACTGAAATGCCAATTGACTTGAAACTTGGTAAGAAGTATCGGGGTGACTTGCAGATCAAAATAGCTAAAATCGAAATCCAAGATTACCGCCATGGCCGCCATCTTGAAAATCTATTTTTCGCTTTTTCTCCTGAAATGAATGGCCAATGGACTTGAAACCTAGTGGGAAGCATCGGGTTGACTAGTAAATGAAAAATAGCTAAAATCGTTTGGATTGGAAAGCCAAGATGGCCGCCACTGCAGCCATCTTGAAAAGCTATTCTTTTGCTTCTTCTCCTAAAATTAATGGCCAATTGACTTGAAACCTAATAAGAAGCATCGGGGTGACTTGAAAATGAAAAACTGCTAAAATCGTTCGATCGGAAATCCAAGATGGCCGTCATGGCCACTATCTTAGAAATCTATTTTGCACTTCTTCTCCTGGAGTGAAAGGCCAATTTACTCGAAACTTCGTCGGAAGTATCTGGCTGACTTGTAGATCAAAAATAGCTATTTTTTTATATTATCCAAAATCCAATATGGCCACCACAGTTGCCAGCTTCAAGATCTATTTTGAATTTCTTCTGAACAGTAAGGCCAATTGACTCGAATCTTGATAGGAAGTATCAGGGTGACTAGTAGATAAAAAAAATACCTATAATCACTCTGATCGGAAATCCAAGATGGTCGCCCTAGCAGTCATGTTGAAAATCTGTTATGAACTTTTTTTATCCTGAACCAAAAGGCCAATTGACTCGAAACTTCATCCGAAATTTCCAGGTGTCTTGTAGATCAAAAGAGCTAAAATCATTCTGATTGGATATCCAAGATGATCGCCATCTTGAAAATATATATTCATTACGAAAACACGCCTATTCAAATAAACAGAAAATTTCACCACCAAAAATTGAAAATTTTCAAGTAAAAAACTCTACAGGGTCATATAATCATATAAGAGGTGGATATCTTGGAATGGATAGCTCATATTAGTTGTGTATTAACTAGAATGGTTTACATTGATAATATACACATATATCCCAAGTAAAGCGGGTCTACAGGAATATAAACTGTAAATGAAATATTAAAACAGTATCAAAAAGTGGTAACTACTCAATTCATGCTAATAATATATATATATATATATATATATATATATATATATATATATATATATATATATATATATATATATATATATATATATATATATAATATATATATATATATATATATATATATATATATATATATATATATATATATATATATATATATATATATATATATATATATATATATATTAGATTCTAAACAAACCACCTGATAATGTCACATGCTTGTCAAATTAGCACTGTTTCACTCAGAAATTTTATTGTAAAAATGTCCTTCTTTCGAGGAAGATGTAAACAAACTACGAATGAACACATAGTGTGAAAAGCGTCTGGTTATTGTTTGCCTGATCAGGAACTCTTCTTTCATTTGTCGAAATTTGTGACGTCTTCTAACACTGGAATCCGAAGTTATGTCGGCTATCTTCGGAATTTACGGATGTATCCGAACTAACTCTCGATTTCTAAAAATACTGTGCTTATGGGATTTACAGTTGGGATACATTGTTAAATATTTCCCGATAGATGGCGTGCAATAGAATGTCAATAAAGCCGTCTTAATCACACAGATCAACTTACAGTTTTTATTCACGTCGCTTTCTAGAACGGAGAGTCCCTGAATTGGTAGGTGATAATACAGAGCTGTTTATACATATATATTTAAAGACATACAGAGCATAAAGAGATAGATGTAAGAACAAGGGCTGTAACATGATTGTTATCGTTTAAGTTAAAAAAAAACATGTTGGTTGAATTGCCGTGTTGGACAAATGTGTATCGATATATATTGTGTAGAAGAGAGACCACGAATATAATTTAAGCATTTTTTGGGGGATTTGTCTCTGGACCATGTTATACCCAAAACCATGTTATATCGAACTGTTCATTACACCATTTTATTGAGTCTATAAAATCATAGAATATGTGGGTGTTATAATGAGAACACTAGAACCTTTTTCTTTTTATTGATGGGGGTGTAGGGATACCTCTCCCTCCCTCCCTCTCTCTCCCTCTCTCTCTCCCTCTCTCTCTCTCTCTCTCTTGTTTCTAACTGTGTTATACCCATGCAAAGCCATGTTGCAGCTTGCGGAGCTACTGTGAAGGCGGTCTAAGCTGGGTCTGTAGTGTTTGTAAATGACTGTCTATTTTAAGATATGGGATCGTTTAGGTATCCAATGCAGGTGGTGTGAGAACATAGGTGGTTCAGAAAAACTGTTGAATGGAATCGGGCTGCTCGAGCAGTCTGATGCGGCTCAACACTGTTTTATGAAGGATATCTTTCGTGTTTTAATTATTTCTTATGGATAGTTTTTTTTTTTTTTTTTTTTTGTTTGTTTTTTAGTAGTGTTATACTCATGAAAAGCCATTTTACTGCGTGCCACGCTACTGTGGAAGCAGTCTGATCTTGGTCTGTACTGTTTGCATATGATTGTCTATCCTATGATATGGGATTGTTTTGATATCCAATGCAAATGGCGTGAAAATACAGGTGGTCTGGAAAAATGATGTTGAACAGAATCAGGCTGTTAAGGCGGTTTGATGCGGGTCAACATTATTTCAAGAAAGCGAGTATTCTGGTGATTTGATAACTTCTTGATACAATAACTCACATATGTTTAATGTACTCCGCAATTTCCTGGCAATACTGCCTCCGGGGTCAAAGGCGTGAACAGTCATAGTTAGAAAATTGTCTTGTTTTCAAGTCTATAGACTGGATTGAGAGTAACCACACATGGTAGTTCTCCTTACAAATTTTCACATTTTTACAGAGCTACTTTTGAACTATGTTTTGTTTAGGGCTTTTTTTTGTGGATGGTGTTGCAGGGAGGTTGATGTGTATGAGTATGCTTGTTTTAAGGCTGTTTCAGAACTCTATAATATGCAATAAAACAGTTTATATTTTATAAATTGATTGTATGTATCTAAATTTTTTTTTTTTTTTTTTTTTTTTTTTTTTTTTTTGAAAAGTACAGGTGTAAGAAGTAGTTTTATCTGGGTCTCCAATGTCTTTATATTGGCTAGTAGTATAGATAGGTTTTTCAAGAGATATTTTTATGTTTGGAATATTATAAGTGTTTGGGAATTTGAAAACAGTATGGAACTGAATTGGGCTGCTCTTCGAGCGGCCTGACATGACAGCTGTTTATATAGTTTTAAGATTGAATTAATTTGGTATGGTAATAAATCTATTATTGATTGACACTTTAAAACAGGTATATGTTTACACCTCATCCTCTTATTGACACTGGCCCCAGGGACACAGTCAATAAAGTTAGTTAAACAGCTACATGTATGTTGTATATATGTATGTATGTGTATATGTATGTATGTGTATATATGTGTATATATATGTATGTGTATGTATGTATATATGTATATATGTATACAGATATGGTTAAATGGATTATATGTATAAAAACATACATAAATCTTGGATCCTTGATGTTAATTTCACATCTATAAAAAAAAACAAAAAAAAGACCTGGAAATCGACCTTTAAGGACCCAATAATCGACCTGAGGATCCGATAGTTATGGAATAAAATCACATTTAGACCGAGTAACTTAGTTAAGTTTCATTTTATATATATATATATATATATATATATATATATATATATATATATATATATATATATATATATATATATATATATATGTGTATATATGTGTGTATATATGTGTGTATATGTATATATATATATATATATATATATATATACATATATATACATGTGTGTGTGTATTTGTGTATGTATGTATATGTGTGTGTATTCTTCTTTTTTATATGAGCTACCAGGTATTATTCATTCATGCTGTACCCAAGACTGTGTGAAGATACTCATGTAATTTTCCAAACATTTGAACAAATGGGTAGTATTAAATAGTTATGTGTAAAGGAAAAAATGCAGATGTAATGACAAACAGTGTAAACCCCTCTAAGAGCATCCTGATCTGGGTTTGCGCTGTTTTCCCAGACATGTCAACTCTGAGGCGGTTCTAACGAGTACCCACAATCTATGTTTTTGAGCAGAAATAAGAAAAATAATGTATATCCCTGTAAACCCCAATTTTACTATATAAAAGTGGGGTTTGAGGGGGTCAAAATTACATAGGCATGTTTTCGTGATGGAACTTCTTCTCTTGAACCAAAAGACCGGTGGACTCAAACTTGTCTGGTAATCAGGTGAGCGATGCAGGGCCAGCTTGGCCCTCTTGTTTGATTTCATGTACTTTTCACGATTAGTTGGGTGGATATAAATAAAATAATTTTTGAAATATTACGCCGTGAATTGCATCACTGTTTATGTCTTCTGCACTCACACTTCATTAGTTAATCTTTTCAAAATGATTATTGTGGTAAAATCAGGTGTCATTTTTATTATAAAATTTTCATAACGAGCGTGACTGAAGGTTTTACCCTGCGGCAGACGAATTACTGATCGCAGAACGCATCAATTAGTACTTATCAATCAAAATGTGATCACAGCATTGAAACGAAGAAAGACAAAGAAAGAAAAATAACAAAAGGCCCACCGGCCACGGGTCGCTCACCTGAGTGACATAGCCATTGCAGATATGCAGATGTTATGCAACATTTTTCCAATTCTGTCATCGCAACTAATGAAAAGATCATCCTTGAAGCAGTTCTTAATTTTGAAGAAGAATATTATATATGGCATGACAGTCAATGGAGCTTGATCATTTGAACAAACTCTCAATCACATTTCAACAGTAGGATCAATGTGAAATTTGGAGGCGATTGGCTAAGTGGTTTCTGAAGAATCATGATTTTTATGCATGTAAACAGCACAGTGGCAGGGAAATATAATAAACATAAACAAGATGGCAGCCATCTTGGATTCCCAATCAGAATGATTTTAGCTACTGTTGATCTACAAGTCACCTCAATACTTCCAATGAACTTTGAGTCAGTTTGCCCTTTCGGTTCAGGAGAAAAAGTTCAAAACAAGATTTTCAAAATGGCCACCATAGGCGCAATTTGGGGTTTCCTATCGCAACGATTGAGCTATTTTTGATCTACTAGTCACCTCGATGCTTCCTAGAAAATTGTCTTGTTTTCAAGTCTATAGACTGGATTGAGAGTAACCACACATGGTAGTTCTCCTTACAAATTTTCACATTTTTACAGAGCTACTTTTGAACTATGTTTTGTTTAGGGCTTTTTTTTGTGGATGGTGTTGCAGGGAGGTTGATGTGTATGAGTATGCTTGTTTTAAGGCTGTTTCAGAACTCTATAATATGCAATAAAACAGTTTATATTTTATAAATTGATTGTATGTATCTAAATTTTTTTTTTTTTTTTTTTTTTTTTTTTTTTTTTGAAAAGTACAGGTGTAAGAAGTAGTTTTATCTGGGTCTCCAATGTCTTTATATTGGCTAGTAGTATAGATAGGTTTTTCAAGAGATATTTTTATGTTTGGAATATTATAAGTGTTTGGGAATTTGAAAACAGTATGGAACTGAATT